>JAKSZT010031697.1:2004852-2170778 GCA_026826555.1 Tolypeutes matacus
CCATGACACCTTCCTCCTCTCAATCCCCATTGTCTCCCAATTTTTCATTTAATTTTCAAAGAAGTTTTAGGTCACAGCAAAGTCACACACGGAGTGCCGGAGCCTCCCAGATACCAAACCAACCCCCTTCCCCACCCCATATTAATCCTCCCCTTTTTTTTTTGGTTCTTAGCATTGTTATAACTGTTATGCAGATAGCAAAATATAGCAACTAAACATTGTCAGTGATTTACAGTATAGTTTACAATTTAGATGATACAGTTTAATAATTTTGATGATATTTACCATGTCCTGTGTCCATTACTGTACGGTAATAAAAAACCTTCCCCATGAACACCAAACAACCCATTAGATCTAGACTGTTCCCTTCTCCCCAGCCCCCCAGGGCCCATGATACCCCCCTCTCTCAACCCATGGAATGTCAAGATTCACAGTTACATGCCCTGGGGATTTGAACCTGCCCTTCCTAATCCACCTACCCCCCAATGCTGCACCACCAAACCCAGGAACACCACCACTCATCTGCCCCATCCCCCAACATGTAACCACACTCTATCCCTTTACCATAGATTATGTCCATATGGGTGATGGCTCAAAGCCTGCTCTTCTCTTACTCTCCTTTGTCAACCTATCTTTCAGACAATGGTTCTCAGAGACTGCTCACTTTCCTCAGTTCAGATCAGTGAGGTCGTATACTGTTCAACTTTCAGTGCCTGGCTTGCTTCACTCAACATAAGGTCTTCAAGATTCATCCACGTTATTCCATGTGTTAGCACTTTGTTCCTTCTTACAGCTGAGTAATATTCCATTGTATGTATGTACCACATTTTGCTTACCCATTCGTCTGTTGATGGGCACCGGGGCTGATTCCAACTTTTGGCAATGCTGAACAGTGCCGCTATGAACATTGGAGAGCATATATCTGTTTGTGTCTTTGCTTTCAGTTATTCTGGGTATATACCCAGCAGTGGAATTGCTGGATCACACGGAAGATCTATTGCTAGTTTTCTCAGGAACCGCCAAATTGTCCTCCACAGTGGCTGGACCATACCGCAGTCCCACCAGCAGTGGATGAGGGTTCCTATTCCTCCACATCCTCTCCAACATTTAGTGTCTCCTGTTTTTTTAATAGCTGCCATTCTGATGGGTGTAAGATGGTATCTCATTGTAGTTTTGATTTGCATTACCCTGATAGCAAGTATGTTGAGCATTTTTTCATGTGCTTTTTAGCCATTTGTATTTCTTCCTCGGAGAAGTGTCTTTTCAGGTCACTTGCCATTTTTTAAATGGGTTGTTTGTCCTTTTATTTTCAAGGTGTAGGATTTTTTTTTTATATGCAGGATATTAGGCTCCTATCAGATATATGGTTGCCGAATATTTTTTCCCATTGGGTAGGCTGCATTTTTATTTTCTTAATAACATCCTTTGGGGTGCAGAAATTTTTTATTTTGAGGAGATCCCATTTATCAATTTTTTCTCTTGCTGCTCGTGCTTTGGCTGTGAAGTTCATGAAATCATTTCCTATTACAAGGTCCTGTAGATGCTTCCCTACATTATCTTCCAAGGTTTTTATCGTTTTGGCCCTTATATTTAGATCTTTGATCCATCTTCAGTTGATTTTTATATAAGGTGTGAGATGGTATTCTTCTCTCATTCTTTTGGATATGGATATCGAGTTCTCCAAGCACCACTTGTTAAAGAGGCCACTCTCTCCCAACTGAGTGGGCTTCGTGGCCGTGTCAAATATCAGATGACTGTATATGCGAGGATCTATATCAGAACTCTCAATCCGGTTCTATTGGTCAGTAGGTCTATCCTTGTGCCAATATCACGCAGTTTTGATCACTGTAGCTTTGTAGTATGTTTTAAAGTCAGGTAATGTGATACCTCCAACTTCATTTTTCTTTTTCAATGTATCTTTGGTAATTTGGGGCCTCTTGCCTCTCCAAATATATTTTGTGGTTAGTTTTTCCAGTTCCTTAAAAAATATAGTGTTGACTTTTATTGGGATTGCATTAAATCTGTAGATTAGTTTGGTTAGGATAGACATCTTGATGATGTTTAGTCTTCCCATCCATGAACAGGGAATATTTTTCCATTTATTTAAGTCTTCTTTGATTTCCTTTAACAGTGTTGTGTAGTTTTCTGTATATAAGTCCTTCACATCTTTAGTTAAATTTATCCCTAGGTATTTTATTCTTTTATTTACTATTGTAAATGGTATATTTTTCCTGATTTCCTCCTCAGTTTGCTCATTATTGGTGTACAGAAATGCTGCTGATTTTTGAGCATTTATGTTATAGCCTGCAATATTACTGAACTCCTTTATAAGTTCTAGAAGCCTTGTGGTTGATTTCTCAGGGCTTTCTATGTATAGGATCATGTCATCGGCAAATAATGAAATTTTTACTTCTTCTTTTCCAATCTGGATGCCTTTTATGTCCTTTTCTTGTCTCAGTGCTCGTGCAAGTACTTCTAAGACAATGTTAAATAGGAGTGGTGATAGTGGGCATCCTTGTCTTGTTCCTGATCTCATAGGGAAGGCTTTTAGGATTTCACCGTTGAAAATGATGTTAGCTTTGGGTTTTTCATATATAGCCTTTATCATTTTCAGAAATTTTCCATCTATTCCTATCTATTGTAGTGTTTTTATGAGGAATGAGTGCTGTATTTTGTTGAATGCTTTTTCTGCATCTCTAGAGATGATCATGTGATTTTTTTCTTTCAGTCTGTTTATGTGGTGTATTACATTGATTGATTTTCTTATATTGAACCATCCTTGCATACCCGGGATGAAACCCACTTGGTCATGGTGTATAATCCTTTTGATATGTTGTTGAATGTGATTAGCAAGTATTTTGTTAAGGATTTTAGCATCTAGGTTCATTAGAGAAATTGGTCTGTAATTTTCCTTTCTTGTGGTATCTTTATTTGGTTTTGGTATTAGGGAAATGTTGGCATCATAGAATGAGTTAGGTAATATTCCTTCTACTTCTATTTTTTGGAAGAGCTTAAGTAGAATTGGTGTTAGCTCTTTCCGAAATGTTTGGTAGAATTCATCTGTGAAGCCATCTGGTCCTGGACTCTTCTTAGTTGGGAGGTTTTTAATGATTGATTCTATCTCTTTTCTTGTAATTGGACTGTTGAGTTCATCTATTTCTTCTTTCATCAATGTCGGCTGTTTGTGGGTTTCTAGAAACTTGTCCATTTCCTCTAAATTTTCATTCTTGTTGGCATATAATTTTTCAAAGTATCCTCTTATGATACTCTTTAGTTCTGTGGGGTCAGTAGTGATATCACCTTGCTCATTCCTTATTTTATGTATTTGCATCTGTTCTGTCTTTTTCTTTGTTAGTCTGGCTAAGGGTTTGTCAATTTTGTTGATATTCTCGAAGAACCAGCTTTTGGTTTTGTTTATTGTTTCCAGTGCTTTCTTATTCTCTATTTCATTTAGTGCTGCTCTAATCTTTGTTATTTCCTGCTTTCTACTTCCTTTAGGTTTAGTTTGTTGTTGTTTTTCCAATTCCTCCAAGTGTGCAGTTAGGTCTTCAATTTTAGCTCTTTCTTCTTTTTTTATATAGGAATTTATGGCTATGAACTTCCCTCTCAGGACTGCTTCACTGCATCCCATAGATTTTGATATGTTGTGTTGTCGTTTTCATTAGTTTCAAGGTAGTTACTGATTTCTTTTGAAATTTCCTCTTTGACCCACTGTTTGTCTAAGAGTGTGTTGTTTAACTTCCATATCCTTGTGCCTAACCTGATTCTCTGGCCCTTATTTATTTCCAACTTCATTCCATTGTGGTCAGAGAAATTACTTTGTATATTCTCAATCTTTCTGTATTCATTGAGTGTTGTTCTGTGGCCTAGCATGTGGTCTACTTTGGAGTATGTTCCATGTGCACTGGAGAAGAATGTAAATCCCGCTGTATTTGGGTGTAGTGTTCTGTATATGTCTATTAAGTCCAAATCTTCTAATGTATTGTTGAGTGCCTTAGTTTCTTTATTGATTCTCTGCTCAGATGTTCTGTCTAATGATGATAGTGGTGTGTTGAACTCCCCTGCTATAATTGTAGAGGAATTTATTTCTCCTTTTAGTTTTTCCAGAGTTTGCCGCACGTATTGTTAGGCATCCCGATTAGGTGCGTAAATGTTGATGATTGTTCTCTCTTCTTGAGAGATTACTCCTTTTACTAATATGTAGTGTCCATCTTTGTCTCTTACAATAGTTTTGCATTTAAAGTCTATTTTGTCTGATATTAGAATAGCTACTCCTGCTCTTTTTTGACTATTGTTAGCTTGTAAAATGGCTTTCCCGCCATTCACTTTCAGCCTCCTTGTATCCCTGGGTCGAAGGTGGGTTTCTTGTAGACAGCATATAGATGGATCATATTTTCTTATCCATTCTGCCAATCTATGTCTTTTGATTGGTGAATTTAATCCATTAATATTCAGTGTTATTACTCGTAACGAATTTCTTACTTCAGTCATTTTTTCTTTGGGTAATGTATGTCATATGTTGTTTTGTTTCTCTTTTTGAGTTTTCAGTTGTTTTTAAACTCTCCTCCAAATCTCTCTCCTTTGTTTTTTCCTTTCAACTTGTAGAGATTCCTTTAGTATTTCTTGAAGTGCTGGTTTCTTCTTGACATACTCTCTTAATTGCTTTTTTTTTTTTTTTTTTAAAGATTTTATTTATTTATTCATTCATCCCCCCCCTTGCTGCTTGTGCTCACTGGGTCAGCTAACCACGCCGTACGGTCGGGCTTGCCTTCACCAGGAGGCCCCGGGAACCGTACCCGGGGCCTCCCATATGGTAAATGGGAGCCCTACTGATTGAGCCACAGCTGCTTCCCTAAATTGCTGTTTATCTGTGAATATTTTGAACTCTCCATCATTTTTGAATGCCAATTTTGCTGGATAGAGAATTCGTGGCTGGAAGTTTTTTTCTTTTAGTGTTTTGTCTATGTCACACCGCTGTCTTCTTGCCTCCATGGTTTCAGCTGAGAAATCAGCACTTAATCTTATTGTGCTTCCATTGTATGTGGTGGTTCTCTTTTCTCTTGCTGCCTTGAGTATTTTCTCTTTGTCTTGAGCATTGGACAAATTGACAAGTATATGTCTTGGAGTTGACCTGTTGCGATTTATAGTGTTTGGGGTGCGCTGTGCTTCCTGGATCTGCACATCCATCTCTCTCAATAGAGTTGGGAAGTTTTCAGCCATAACTTCCTTCAACACTCCTTCTGTTCCCTTTCCCTTCTCTTCTCCTTCTGGGATGCCCATAATGCATATGTTTGTGCATTTTGTATTATCCATTAATGCCTGAGACCACGCTATATTTTTTCTATCTTTTTGTCTATCTTTTCTACAATCTCTTTGATTTCAACTGTATTGTCTTCCATATCACTAATTGTTTCCTCTGCCTGTTCAAATCTGCTGCCATGTGAGTCCAGCGTCTTTTTAATTTCTTGACTTGTGCCTTTGTTCACCATCATATCCATTACCTTTTTAGGTGTGTTAGCTATTTCTTCAGTATGTTCTCCCAGTGTCTTCTTTATATCCTAATCTCTTCCTTCAGTTCTTTAAGTTGGTCCATGATATTTGTTTGGACAGCTTTTATTAGTTGTTCGATGTTCTGCATTGCTTCCTGGTTTTTATTTTGTGCATTGGATTGGTCCATGTTTTCCAGTTTTTCAGAATTTTTGTATTTTTCTGTTGCCCTCTCTTCATCATATTATCTTGATGGGTTTGTTCAGTTGATTAGCTTTTCTCTATGCTCTAGAATTTTATTTAGCTGTTGGTTCTGCGTGTGAGTTAAGTTTTCTCTTTGGCAGTTTTTCTTCTTATTTTATTTCCTTGCTTCTTTCTATGTTCCCTTGAAGGCAAAAGGTTAGGGTCAGAGGAATCAAAAGGTGTAAGGAAGGCAGAAGGATAATAGAAATATTGATAAAAGTTAGAAGAGGGGCTAATATGAGACTTAAGGAGATAGATATTTAACTTGTGTTAAATATGGAGTTCCTACAATGGATTGGGAAAACAAATGGAGGAATATATATATAGTGATTTAGAAGGCTAGAATTATGAGGAGGGAGAGAAATTGTAAAGAAAGGTCTGTAAGGAAAAAGTTAATAGTAATAAAAAATAAAAATAAAAAAAGAAGAAGAAAACAAAATAGATGGAATAGAAATTGACACCCTTAATTTGTGGACCTATGAAAAAATGTTGTCTCTAAGAGCCACAACAGAAAACAGAAGGCAGAAAAATGCAGGAAGGATAAGCGATAGTTTGTAATACAGAATCAATATATACAGCGAGTGGGAAATTACTGAATAAGAAGCCCAGCAAAGAAGTTAGAAGCTGGCAGCACCTATTTACAAAAAAAAAAGAAGGAAAAAGGAAGGGGGGAGGAAAGAGGAAATAATAGCAATAGACCAGAAAGTAACAGAGAGAAACCAAAGATCCACACAGGCAAGCAGTCAAACAGAGCTAAGGGGGTCAATGATTCCCCTAGGGTCCACGTGGATCCTTCCTGCCTACTTGTGTTTATCAATCAATTTCCCCACAGCGTTCTATATGCTCGTCCTGAAGCAGCTTTTAGCTATTAAACTAAATTAAAAAGAATTTATTTTTCATTTGTTGAGGTGACCTCAATTTTTTTTTTTTTTTTTTTTTTTTTTAGCGAAATGCAGGACCCCAAATAATTCCTCCTCTAGACCAACCCCCTTATGGAAGGGACCCTAGCTGGGCCCATGGAAATTAATCAAGCATGTCCCACTTTCCAGACTCCCCAGATTAGCTGTAGCTCTGTTGTTAGTCAGTGAGGAGTGCTAAAGACGGCCGATTCTGCCTCTTGTGGAGCCGAGCTCGAGCGTCACCAGGCTGCTCAGTAAATCAGTTTGAGTGCAGATTCACGTCTGCTCTCAGCCTAATGCTGCTTCAGGTCAGCTTATCTGCTCCCCAAAGCTATGGGGTGGTGCAGGTAGCCAGATCGATGTCTAAAAATATAAAATATCCTTCCCTGTCTTCCAACAGAACCCTCCATTTTTCGGGAAGTGTCCCTTCTTCCTGGCTCCGCAGCAGCCCGGGTCTTATCCCTGGGTGGCTAGGGAAATCAGCTCCCTTCCCTGACCAAAATCCCTGCTCCGGTTCACTGGGTGCTGATTAGCTCGTTTGTTCTGTTCACACAAGTTCCAAGGGGCGCCAGGCAGCCAGATCCCCAGAAAATAAAACTTTTTCACCCCGCCCATGGCTCCAAATGGCCGTTTAATTTAATTTTTTTCCTTTCCCTAACTGCGGGGCTCAGCCGCCCGTGCCAACCTCCACCAGCAGCCTCAAAACTCACGAATCTCCACCATTCGGTCCGCGCCGCAGATCCGCACAGATAGATGTCCCAAACTTCTCACTCCATGCGTACACAGCACAGACCCCCCAGGCAGGACCCCGTCCACAATCTGCCTTGCTCTGGGAGCTTGCAGTGTGTGCCCTCTTACACTAAGGCCATCTTGGCTGCCTCTCTTAGTTCCATATTCATTTTTAATTAGGATAATTGATCCCTAACAACAATAGGAAGTGCTGAGAAAGAAATCTTCCTTCTAAACATGGATTATCTCATTGGATTTTCAAAATAAGTCCCCGAGATAAATATTCCAAAAGTACACATTTTATAGATAACTAAACTGAGGGAGTAAGTAACTTTCCCACAGTTATAGTACTCAAATGATGGTTCTGGTTTTGAATCTAGCAGATTAATTGAAAAGACCAATATTCATATGTGATTGTTTGGAGTTATGTACCCTAGAAAAATATGTTCTTAAACTTAATCCAGTGCAGTGGGTGTGCACCCAATGTGGATAGGACCTTTTGATGAGGTTAATTCAGTTTAGATGTGACAAAGCCCAATCATTAAGGTGTTAATCATATTACTTGAGTCCTTTATAAGTAAAATGAAAATCAGAGAAATATAGTCACA
Source organism: Tolypeutes matacus (assembly GCA_026826555.1). Lineage (NCBI taxonomy): Eukaryota > Metazoa > Chordata > Mammalia > Cingulata > Chlamyphoridae > Tolypeutes > Tolypeutes matacus. The sequence goes on from JAKSZT010031697.1 coordinate 2,012,819, forward strand.
GAGGGAGCAGCCATAACCTGAATGTTAACAGAACCCAGAAGAGAAGAGAGACCAACACTTTTATGTGACAAACTTATGACCATGAATTGACAGCAGTCAGCCTCAGAGGATAATAGTCTTTGGGAGAATGCATCATTTTGATGATGCTTTGATTTTGATTTCTATCTTAGCCTCAAAAGTGTGAGCTAATGAATAAATTGTCATTGTTTAACCCAACCCATTTCATGATATTTGCTTGAGCATCCCAGGAAAACAAACAGATTTGGTACCAGGAGTAGAGTACTGTTATTGGAAATATCAAAAACGTGGAAATGGCTTTGAAATTTGGTAATGGATAGAAGCTCAAAGAATTGTAATGTGCTTGCTAGAAAAAAAGCCTAGATTGAGTCAAAGACTTAATATAAATTTGAATGCCAAAGGACATGAATCAAGATTATGAATGACTTCTTGGAAACTAGAGGAAAAGTGGTCCTTGTTAGAAATTCACAGATAATTTGGCAGAATTGAGTTCTGATGTCAGTTGAAAGGCAGAACTTGAAAGTGATGAAATTGGAAATTTTCAGGCTAAGTGTGGATTGTGCAGCTTATAGTGAACTGAGAGATTATCCACTTATAATCCTTTTTGTTTCAATGGAATCTTTAATAATGTCCCCTCTCATTTCTGATTTTCATTATTTTTATCCTTACTCAATTTTTCTTTGTCAGCCTAGCTAAAGGTTTTTAAATTTTATTGATCTTTTCAAAGATCTAGATTGGTTTCTTTTATTTTTATTCTATTTTTTGTCAGTTTGTTTTCTATTTCATTTATCTCTACTCTTTTCTTTGCTATATCCTTTCTTACACCCACTTAGGGTTTAGTTCTTCCAGAGTTGAGGTCAGTTTTCCAATTTGATGTAATCATATAGAGGTATAAACTTCAATCTTTAGAACTGCCTTCAAGGGCATCATATAAATTTTGGTATATTGTATTTTCATTTTTATTTTCATTCTTCTCAAGATATTTCCTCATCTTGCTTCTGATTTTCTCTTTAACCTATTGTTTGTTTAAGAATATGTTGTTTATTTCCACATATTTGAAAAATTTCCATTTCTGCCTCTGTTGTTGATTTCTAGCTTAATTCCATTGTGGTCAGAGAATATACATTGTATGTTATCAATAGTTTTGAGATTTTTGAGATTTTTTTGGTGACCCAACATATAGTCTATCCTGGAGAATGACCCACGTGCACTTGAGAAGAATGGGTATTCTGTTTCTCTTGGTCAAAGTGTACTATGTATGTCTGTTAAGTCTAGTTGGTTTTGAGTATCATTCAAGTGCTGTACTTCCTTATGAATATTCTGATGACATGTTCTATCTATTACAAAGAATGGTGTGTTAAATTCTCCTGCTAATAATATAGAACCATCAATTTCTCCCTTCAAATCTCTCAGTATTTGCTTCATATATTTTGGGTTTCTGATGTTATGTTCATATATATTTATAATTGTTACATCTTCCTGTTAAATTTTTCCCTTTATCTGTACATAATAACCATGTCCCTCCTACCTATCTTTGACTGAAAGTCTATTTTAACCAATATTAATATAGCCACCCAGGTTCTGTTTTGGTTTCTACTTCCAGGTATTATTTTCTCCCATACTTTCACCCTTAACCTATTTGTATTTTTTAATTTAATGTGATACCCTTGCAGACAGTATATAGTGGAGTCATGCTTTCTTATCTATTTTGCCAATCTCTGCCTTTTGACTAGAGAGTTTATTTCACTGACAAAGTTACTACTGATAATACAGAGCTTTTTTTTCTGTCATTTTGCTCTTTAGTCTTTGTCTTATACCATTTTTGTCCCTCACTTCTGTTAATGACTACTTATATATTTATTTGATTTTTTGTGTTGTAGCATATTGTATAACTTCTCATTTCTATCTTGTTAACATGGGGTTACCATTAATATCCTTTGTATATAGCAATCATATTTGGTTTCATACCAACTTTATTTTCATAGAATGCATGTATATTTTCCTGTACCCTCTGTCCCCCATTATTTATACTTGTTACCAAATATATCTTTATACATTTTAGGTCAAAAATATAGATTTATCAAAATCTTGGATGCATTTGCATTTTAACACCTGCAGGAAATAAGAAATGGAGTGACATATGAACCAATACAATACAATAATACTGGTATTTATATTTTCCCAAATTTTTGTATTTACCACAGGTTTTTATTTATTTGTTACTTTGAACCACTTTCTAGTGATGTTTACTTGAATAACTCCCTTTAACATTCCTTTTTTTTCCCCCAAGTCATTGTACTTGTGCATTTTACTGTTACAGCAAAACAAGGCCATTAAATAACACATTTCTATTTCAGTATGATTCTTTCATTCTGCTCATACATTTCCAATTCAAATGCAAGGACAAAATGTAACCAAAAATTCTACAGATCACTTGTTTTTCTCTGTGATCACAGTAAGGATCATAAAAAAGAGACTCCTCTGTTACACCAGGCCCATTCTCTCTTTGAATCTTCAGACAAATTTTGTAAAGAGATATCAGCTTTATAACAGACAAGCTAAGTGGTCATATACACACACACAGAGAGAATATTCCTTACACTGGGATACAATTAGGAAATTAGTAAATTATGTGTTTCAAAGAACAAAAAACCTGAATAATAAATACACTTACTGATAATTTGGCAACAAGAATTCCATGCTGTTCACCATTAGTATGTCGTTTGTACTCACATGTAGAAAAAAAATAATTTAATGATCCCCCCCACATAAATGCTATTTTTACATGCCATTTTGTGATATTAAATTTATGAATCGGAATCAATAAAATTTTCAATATCAAGAACAAACACTTGAAAATTGCTAGATTAAAGGAGTCATTTATTCCCTTAAATTTAAGTTTATTTGGTTTTCATTCTTACTGTTTGGTCAAGAGCAGGAAAACAGAAACTTAAGTACTTCAATTACTTTTCTATTCTGAATAAGGAGTAGAAAAGCAAAAACTTGAAAATATGTCAGTACTTATGATCCAGTTTTTATGTACTAGTGAGAAAATGACCAACATTAAGAACAGCCTCAAATCTGTTGGGAACTGCCAATTTCCCTCATTTATGTGATAGGTAATGAGCACTTAATAGATTTTCTGGAAAGGGAGAGTAATTACTTGGAAACATTGATGTTTTTATTTTCACTTAAGGACTATCATTAAAAGAAAATTAAACTCAAATTTAATTACCAAGAAGGAAATCATTCATTTGATTAGTCATTTAAAAATATTAGAACAGATGGGACCAATTTTGTTCAGTAGTGATATTATTAGGAAAAGAGCCTAAAGACTTTAAAGGGGTAAATTGTACATACTAAAAACACTGATATAAATTATCAATTAAACATTAAGTAAATGTATATTGGCATTTCTATTATTTTCTACTCACTTTTATTTGAAACCACATGACAAAATTTCAATTATACAAGATTTCAGCATTATAAGGACAATATTCCAACATAAAATGGAAACATGATAGCTAATAATCAAAATGTAAAAGTCATTTGCTATAAAGCTTAAAACCTAAATTTTTTTTGCAAGTGAAAAAAATGTTAATTTTTAAATTTTAATATAAATTTCCATGTGTTTTAGGTATATTATCTATTGATACAACATTTTAAAACATTCAACTGTTCATAAGTGACAGTGAAGAAACTGCAAATTCATCTGCTTTATAAGAAAGCATTTTGAATATGGTTTACTATATTTGGTTTTAAATAAGCTGTAATGTTGTATTTTATGATGTCCTAATACTTCCCTTCATAGAGTTAATATCTAAATGACAGTCCAAATAACTATGAGATAGTTGGGTTTATTAGGTAAATTACACATTGTGAAACCTAAGTATTTACATGATGATAAATTCCCAAAGTATGAAACTTCACACTGAAGTTCTAAAAGTTTTGAATTTTGTTTTCCTAATATTACCATTACTAAAAATCAGAGGGAGGGGCATAAAGAATTAAATCACAAGATCATGAAATGAGTAATATCTGAATCTATAAAATAAGCAAAAAAATACAGCAATAAGGCTGGTGTTTGCATAATATATGTGCTGTAGTTTCTAGGCACAAGTTAAGGGTTAAATTGATATTTTTAGAGTCCTTAGATCTAATTAACTTAAAATAAATCTCATATTTCCTAAAATAACTATCCAATACATTTTAACTAATTTTTTTTTCATGGATCCTATAGTGCAAAAAACATGAAATATTCTAGAAGTTGAAAGTATTTTGATTATTTCATTAGTTATTAGTATATGCACAGAGGTGTAATCTAGTTTATAGCTAGGAAATTCCTATTTCATCACCGAAAGTATAAACAGCAATGCAGACAAGCAGGCACAACAGTGTAATCCTGAATAAGAAAGTTAAAAGTAATATATAGGTAACTTGGTGAGTTCCCCGTGATGTCAGTGACAGTCAGCTCTGGCCTGGATGGACCTAAGTACTCTGGTCAACTCTCTCCTCCTGATCCTCCTCGGACATCCTCAGAGTCACCGGGGAAGTTTTGAGAGCCCCCTAATTCCCACAGACCCTCCCTTCGCCCCCCTTAGCCTCACAAATCGCTCAGATGCCGGAAACCTAGCTGCACCTGCAGCTTCCTTCTGCGCCTTTCCCTGTCCCATGCACTAATGGGCTGTTCCCTTACTGTGGGCCATTACCACATCTGCTTCCCATCTCCCTGCAGCCCCTGAGCCCCACCTGGGTCTGGACTTGGAATGGAGCCTTTCCGGAGAATACTGCATGCAGACTCTTGAGGATTTCCCACTGGGGCCGGCCAGAGCCATCCTTTCTTTAAAGAACCTCCCCCGAGGTTTGGCACTTGGCCCCTCACTCACCATGGAGCTGCGCTTGGGTACCTGGTGTGTTGGGCAGCCTCTGCAGCTGGGACTGCTCTGGGGGCCTCTGGAAGTGGATTCTGTCTCAGAAGAGAAGGTTGAGGGAGCCAAGTACCAACAGGAGGAGGTATTGAGGAACAGGGCAGATCCTCACCATGATAGAGAATTTGGGGAATTTCAGACATTTCTGGACAAGCCTCCCATTTGTTGGACAAGGCAGAGTATTTCAAATAAGAGAGAGAGGATGGTTTTTATCCCTTCTCTCCAGGTATGCCCCAGTCCCTGCAGTAGTTAAGGAATGTAGGTGCAAAATGTCGAAAGCTGCATTAGTCTAGTGTTAATAGTAAGAAAAGTCAAGAACAAAGGTTTTTGGAGTTAAAAAGACATGAGATCAAACACTAGCCTTGTCATGCCTCATTTAAGTCATCTGTCAAATAAAGAAATATAACGGCTGCCTCAGGATTATCTGGGAGACTTGATGAATTAAGCAGGAAAGGATTTCATGGCATAATAAATATTTTTAAAAAGTAATCTATATACATTACAAATATATATGTATATTATGTATGTACATATATATGTGTGTATACACACACACAGACACAAAGTTTATGTTCCCTCTGTATTTGGGGAAAGTAGTGACTATAGTTTATAAAGCTAATTTGCCCCACTTAAATAATATATTATACAGACTACTTGTAAGATATCACCATATTTATAGTATAGATTTCTTAAAAAAATTTTTTTTTCACTGAAAAAACTGTTATGAAATATCTTTCCTTTTTATACAGATTCAGTAGTATTTTCAATCAAACCAAAAACAAAACAAAGTTTGCAATTCAAGCATAGTAAGAAATAAGGCCTCTTGTTTTTCATTTTGGCAAAACTATATATATATAGTTTTATACTTTATACTTCTTTATAGATATTATAATTTGTATACTTAGTTGTGTTTATCACACCAGCATTTGTTATTTTTAAGTAACAAGTCAGTGGAAGTTCATAGTGTTGCTTCTGGATCCCTGGAACTTTAAGAACAATGGGTCCATGCCACCTCAAGAAGACAGGACTGCTTTTTTCAGCTTCTCTATTTTTGCCTCTAGCTTACTTCTTATTAACTTCTCTTCTTCCAAATCTTTACATAGTTTTTTCCAGTTCTTTACCATGATCCTTTTTTGATGCTTCTACAAGGCACAGCAATTCAATAATCTGTGCTTAAGTTCACCCAGGGAATTTTTTTTCCCCATGATCTGTTTCTACTTTAGCTTTGATTTCTAACGGAGTCAGGAAAACAGCATATTTAGTTTAGAAAAAGCACTTGGAGATGTTGAAATGTACACAGATGGCTTTGGAAAGTAGAATGTATCCTTCTTAAATTCAGATGGCTTTAGCTTGGCACTATCTTCTTTTGGTAACTTCAAGATTTTTTCTGGACTTTGAGTTGGAGAATGTCCACCACTGAAGCAACCAGGCAACCATCTTCCAGGCATCTTCAGTGTATCTGCAGTGAGATATAGTAAGTTCTTTGAGGAAGCTATATCATCAAAATTTATAAGAACTGTTTCTTTAGAGGTCCTTATTGCAATGAAATCTAGCTCTACTGATTTGGGTCTAAGTGGTAACTATTCAGAATCTAGCTTCAGTTTTGATACTGGCTCTGTTTCAAATTTTGATGAAACGGAAGAAACTTCCCCATTAATCTTGTCTACAGGAGGTGGTGGAGGAACTGGTTTTTCAGGTCATTTTTGGTACATTGTTCCAGGAGATTCCAGTAGATTATTGGCTTTGGCAGGTGGCCTAGGCTTCTTGGGTGGGACATATGGAGCAGCTGATTTAGGAGGTTTCTGTTCTAGGGTTGATTTTTCATCTTTTTCTTCAGGCATAAGAGGAAAATTATTCTCTGCAGCTAACAGTTCAGGTTTTGGAGCTGGACCCTTAGCAGAAGGTGGTGGTTTCTTTGGGTTTGGAAAGTCCTTATCCAGTTCATTTATCTGAATAACAAAGTTGCCTGGAAATACTCCTTCTTTGCCATTAAGTTCACCCTTCCACCATCCAGCTTCTCCAGGGTCCTTACTTATCAAATGGATTATCTCCCCCTCTTTAAATGTTAGTTCATCTTCATTAGTACCCTCAGAGGCAAATAAAGATTTACAATATTTCTTAGCTTTAATTTTACCTTCAGTGTCTGTTTTTGTTACATCTACATTCTGAGTTTTGCATCCGAGTAACTGTATTATCAAGAGCTTTTCTGTTTTATTTATTTATTTTTTTCTCTTCTGTTTAACTACTGGATGTTCTTCTTTAAAGTTTCACTGAGCCTTCTTTAAAAATATCTCCAAATCCAATTCCTCGAATTTTCTTTGGTTGTGCAGTTGGTCCAGGTGCAGTTTCATTCCCATTCCCCGGAGAGGGTAAAGGTGAGGTAGGCCCTGCCAAAAATGTTTCTGAATTCTCCTGGGCTCCATGAGTTTCACCATTATCTGTTACTTCAACTTCTTTCACAAAATTTGATGGAAACAGTCCCAATTTGTTGTTCAGCATTCCACTCCACCTTCTTCTACCTCTTCCTTAATATCAATAATGTCTCCCACTTTCAGCTCCAGCTCATCCTCATTCTGCAGCATGTACTCAAAGAGAACTTCACACTGACACTTCTTGGTTTTCTTAATGTTTTTGGTTTGTGGATGTGGTTGAATTCCTCCAGCTGAAAGTCCACACGTGCTTATTCGTTGTACAAGACTTGCCACATTCCCATGCCTTTCTCATTTGATGGGCAAACTGTCATCTTTGGATTCTGTCTCTATCTTAATTTCCTTAACAAAAATTTCAGGGAACATTCCTCTTCTCCCATTTAGTTTTTCTTCTAGCCATCCTTCCTCCTGCAGTTTTTTCATATTCCTGATATCTCCCCAACTCGAATGGTTAACTTATCCTCATGTATGGCATCATAGTCAATATAATCAACCACGCTGAGAGCTCCTTCAGGGAGAAGCCTGGCGCCCTCTACGCCTCCTGCTGCTGCTCCAGCGGCCTCTCCTGAGGCAGGAAGCAGTTCCCGCCCTCCTCTCGGGCCCACACCGAGTTCATACAGGGCGAGGAGGCACCTCTGTCAGGCCATGGCGCTCCATTGGTCAGCCCAGTCTGTGCGAGAAAGAAAGAGAAGGCAGCGGCTCTTCACGCCTGAACTCCACCCAAGCCGCTGTGGCGGGAGAGCCCGACCCAGCCCAGCTAGAGGGCAGCTTTCCCGGGTCGCTCCCGGAGTGGTGGGAATCTGCTGGCTAGTCCTGGCCAAGGATGCAACCTCCAGCGCCCACCAAACTCGAGTCAGCCTCCCACCGCTCCCTCTACTCAGGTAGCTCCTGAACAGGACACCAAAAACCACAGAGGGAGCTGGACTGAGGCCCCTGAGGTGTCCAGAGCTGGGCCGCCCTTTAGCATTTTTTGTGAGACATGTCTTGTGGTTATGAACTCTCTCAGCTCTTGTTTGTCCGAGAATGCCTTCTTCTCCCTCTCATTTTTGAAGGATATACCACTTTGAAGTATATACTCACTGGATATACCACTCTTCACTGTTGTTTTCTTTCAGCACTTTAAGGATTTTAACCCATAGTCTTCTTGCTTCCATGGTTTCTGCTGAAATGTTGGCACTCAATATAATTGGGTCTCTCTTGTATGTATCACATTGCCTTTGTCTTGATGCCTTCTGAACTCTCTCCTTGTCCTTGCACTCAATAGCATGAATAAAGAAGGGGTATATTTTTCTTCATGTTAATCCTGTTTGGTGTTCTTTGTGCTTCTTTGTTGTGCATATTCATGTCTTTTGCTCAATTTGGGAAGTTCTCTGTCACTATTTCATTGAATATTCCTTCTGCCCCTTTCTCTCTTCTCCTTCTGGAACTCCCATAGTAAGTATAGCAGTGTGCTTGATGGTGTCCAGATGTGCTTTAGGCTGTTTTCACTTTTAATGTTTCTTTATTTTCTGCTTCTCAGCCTGACTTGTTTCAGGTGTCTTGTCTTCAAGTTCACTGATTCTTTCCCTGCCAGTTGCAATCTGGTCTTGAAACCCTCATGGAAATTTTTTCTGAATTGCATATTACAGGTCATTCTATTTATTAGTTAGACATAAAACCATGAAATAAAATTAATTAAAAACAAAAGATTACCATAATTATTATTATTAAGTCTGGTTTATATAACAGATACAATTTTGGCTGTGGTAGAATAAATTACATACCCCAGGGGGGAAAATGTTCATCTTAATCTGATTCCTGTGAGTGTAAACACATTGTAAATAGAATCTTTTGAAGTTATTTTGAGTCAAGATGTGGCCAATGAACAGAGTGGGATTTAACATGAATTTCTGGACTTCTTCATAAGCAGAATGGAATTCGACAAAGAGAAAGCCTTGGGTAGAGCAACAGGCTGTAACTCAATGCAACCTGGAGGAGAAAAGAGATGACATCATCATATGCATTGCCATGTGACAAAAAAGCAGAGGACCCAAGGATCACCAGCATCTGACCACAGAAGGACTAGACTTTGGGGAGAAAACATTGCCTTGCTGACACCTCAAGTTTGTTCTCCAAACTCAAGACTGTGAGCCAATAAATTCCTAATGTTAAGACAACTTATTATATGGTGTTTGTCTTAGCAGACAGGAAAGTAAGACATTGGTTTAACAGTATAAAATAAGTTAAAGTCATTCAGCAAATTAAAATATTAAAAAAAGAACATCATGTTAATTTTACATTTTTAAAATAACATTTAACCCCATTCCTAGTTTTTAGTTTGCTAAATGATGCCAAAGCAATATACCAGAAATGACTTGGCTTTTGCAATGGGGATTTATTAGTGTAAAAGCTTATACTATACTAATAAGCCATGGATGTGTCCAAATTAAGGCATCATCAGGATGTCCTTTACCCTGAGCTGCAGCTGTGGACAGTCAGGCACATGGCAGCTTATATGCATCTCTCCCCTCTCCACTTGGACTCATGTCTTTCAGCTTCAGGCTGTTCCATCTGTGGCTTTTTTTTCTCTTGGTTTAACTGATCTCAACTTCTGGAAGTTCTCTCTGTCTCTGTGGCTTTTTTTCTGTATCTGCAGCTTTTTATTCCTACCTTCATAAAGGACTCCAGAAAGAGGATTAATACCCACCGTGGGTCACACAATCCAATCAAAGGTCCTTAACTGAAATGATTTAATCAAAAGCTCCCACCTAAAATAGTTTTTCAGGCACAGGAATGGATTTGCTTTAACAGGATTTTCTGGACTCCACATAAGATTCAAACTGCCACACCTAGGGAAAAAGAAATTTGAGAATCTTTAAAAAAGTAAGGTAACTTGCAACAGCTACAGAAAAACTGAAATGAAATAGGTATTTAATGGTGACTTTTTGAATGGTTTCCATTTGAAATCAGGGAACAAAGAGGATATTTGTATGGCTACTTTGAGTCATTTCTGTTCTATAATTGTACATTGCAATTATACATTTATGATATGGTCATTTTTCTGTAGGGATGTTAAACTTTCCCAAAGTTTATTTAACACACACAAACTTACAAACCCATGAGTTTTATTCTGGAGGGGATTTTCTAATATGATTATCTTGCTTGCTTCTCCTATCATGAAAAAGAAACAAGGTCCAACTCAATAATAACTACTCAAGAATGAAAAATAAGTTTTATATGCATCGTTATTATTTTAATGGAAGTAAATTTAATATGACAAATTATTAGATGTAAATATACTAGATAACATTCAATATGTATCCCTAATATATGGATTATTTTAAAAAGAATATATAGTTACTTCATATCATTAGTCATTATTTTACTTTTAAAAATACTAAATATTTTCTCACAAAATACCATATCCTAGAACTAACAAATATATAATTATATAAAATATAAATGATGAGTATACAACAAAAGAAAGCAGAGAACAGAGAAAGAAAGATGAAATAATGGTATGACAATTAAAAGAAAATACTAGCTTCCTTGAGAACAACCTAGAACTTAAATTCACTATATGTATTAGGTAGAGCAATTCAGCTTTACCTGGCTGTCAATATTCAGCAATTTTATTCATATCCAAAACTGGTCATCTGCAATTCCAAACACTAGATACAAGCAGACTTGAAAAGTCCATCCTTCCTGAGTCTCCCTCTCCAGGCTCCTGATAATGCAAAGGAGCCAATGTGTTTATTTACCCACTTTCATGAATTATTAATTTCCTTTTCTCTCATAAATGTGACAGGGACTTTATATTTTATAACATGATTCTCCTGTTTTATTTTTACACACATACACTTGTTCATGTGGACTCTGTACTAGTTCTCGGTCTATGTTCTTCCCACATCTCATTGGCTTCCTTCTCATCTTTAGAGAACTGAAGCATGAAAGAGTCTTACTGCATTACCAGGTAGGAAGATACAGATCAAGAGAGAGGATGAAGAGTTTTAAAGATTTATTACACTCACAGTCCCCAGAGTGAATTACAGCACACCTATGCACAGGGTTGGTGAGGAAAAAGAGAGAGAGAACAAGTGCAAAAGAACGTGAGCCTTTTGCTATGGTTTCTTTTTGTTTGCTTGCTTGCTTGGTTTTTATTTATTTATTTATTTTCATTTTTTCTTTTATTTTTATTTTGCTGTGGTTTCCATGGGAAGCATGCAGGGTCCAGAAAAAGCTATACTATGGTGGAAGTGGCAAACTATATTTGAAAGTGATGGTTCCCTTGCCACTTGGGGTTGTTTACCTATAGGAGGATGAAGTCACAACTATAAGCACACCTTATTTTTTTGCACTTTGCTTTATTGTGCTTCTTAGATAATCCTTTTTACAAATCAAAGATTTGTAGCAACCCTGCATCAAGCAAGTCTATTAGCACCATTTTACCGAGACCATGTGCTCACCTCATGTCTCTGTGTAAAATTTTGGTAATTCACACAATATTTAAAAAAAGTCATTATTATTCTATTTTCTGTGATGATCTGTGATTAGGTATATTTGATATTATTATTGTAATTATATTGGGGCTCCATGAACTGCATTCAAAGGAGATGGCAAAATTAATCAATAAATATTTCTTGTGTTCTGACTGCTTCACTGATTGGCCAGACCCATCTCTTTCACTTTCTTCTGGGCTACCTATTCCCTGAGGAACAAATACATTGAAATTAGGCCAATAAATAATCAGACAATGGCCTCTAAGTGTTCATGTGAAAGGAAGAGTTTCATGTTTATCACTTTAAGTCAAAAGTTAGAAATTATTTGACTTAGTGAGGAAGTCATATAGAAATTCAAGATAAGATAAAAGCTAAGCTTCTTGCAACAAACAGTTAGCAAAGTTGTGAACACAAATAATAAGATATTTTTAAAGATTTATTTATTACTTAATTTTTCTTTATTCAATCCCCACTTCCTCAGATGGCTCTCTTGTCTGCATGCTCATTGTTTGCTTGCCTTTTCCAGGAGGCACCAGGAACCAAACCTGAGACCTCCCACATGAGAGACGAGTGCCCAACAGCCTGAGCCACATCCGCTCCCTGTGGGCTGTGGTGCCTGCTGGCTTGTGGCATCTGATCATTGTGGCTGAGCAGTGTCTAGCTTATTGCATTGGAGATAGTGTCTAGCTTGTTGCAGTGGGGACAGCATCTAGCTCATTTGTGGTGGAGGCGGGGTCTGCTTGTCTTCTTTTAGGAAACATGAGAACCCCAACCTGGGACCTCCCATGTGGTAGGTGGGCACCCAAATGTTTGAGCCACATTCATTTCCCAAAAAGGTTTTGAAGGAAATGAAAAGTGCTCCTAAAATGAACACATGAATGACAAGAGAGTGTATCAGCATTATTGTTGATATGGAGAAAGTTTTAGTGGTCTGGATATAAGATTAAAATAGCTACAATATTCCTTTAAGTCAAAGTTTACTTGAAAGCAAGGTCCTAAGTTTCTTCAATTCTGTGAAGGCTAAAAGAGGTGATAAACTTGCAGAAGAAAAGTGTGATGGTTAGGCTAATGTGTCAACTCAGCCAGGTAATTGTGCCCAGTTGTTGGTCAAGCAAACACTGGGCTAATTGTAATACAAGGATATTCATGGGCTTTAGTCACCAGTGAGTTTACTGCATAAATGGCTGATTACATCTACATCAACCAGGAAGATTGCCATCAGCAATGAGTGATGCTTTATCCAATCAGTTGAATGCCTTAAAAGGGGAAATGATTTCAGCATTCAGAAAGAATTTCTCAGATCATCTTTGGACAGCCAACATCTCCTAGAAACTCATCAAGGACCTTCATTGGACTTTCATTGGAGCCCCTGCTTTGCAGCCTGTCTGAGGAACCTGGACTTGTGCATACCCACAGTCACGTGAGAGACTCTTATAAAATCTCATACTATTTACAGATATCTCCTGGTGATTCTTTCCCTAGAGAACACTGACTAATACAAAAAGCATCAAGGTAGAAGAGATAGGTTCATGAGGTTTAAAGAAAGAAGCAGTTTCCATAACACAGAAGTACAAGATGAAACAGTAGAGGCTGATATAGAAGCTGTTGGAAATAATGAAGCAGATCTCGCTAAGTTAATTGATGAAGGTGGCTACACTAAATCACATATTTCCAATGTAGATGAATCAACCTTATATTGGAAGAAGGTGCCATCTAGGACTTTCATAGCTAGAGAGGAGACCTTAATGCCTGGCTTCAAATCTTCAAAAGACAGGGTGACTGTACTCTTCAGGGCTAATGAACCTGGTGACTTTATGTTGAATCCAATGACAACAAAGGACTTTGGATGTTACATAAACTTAGTTGACAAAACAGTGGCAGGTTTGGAGAGGAATGACTCTGATTTTGAAAAAAGTTTTACTGTTTTTTAAAATGATATAAAATAGCATTGCACATTACAGAGAAATCTTTCATTAAAGAAGAGGTAATCAATGCAGCAAACTTCTTTGTTGTCTTATGTTAAGAATTTGTCACACCTTCTCAAAACATCAGCAGCTGTCACCCAAATCAGTCAGCAGCCATCAACACTAAAGCAAGACCTCCACCAAAAAGAAAATTGTCTTGCTGAAACCTTAAATGTTTGTTTGCATTTAAAAACAATAAGGTACCTTTTAATTAGTTAAAGTGCATTGCTATTTTAGCCATGTTATTGTAAACATAGTAGACTTTAGGATAGTATAAATATAACTTTTATATGCATTTGGAAGCCCAAAATTCATGTGACTTTTCTTTTTTTATTGTGATATCTACTTTATTGCAGTGCACTGAAACTGAGCATGAAATATCTCTAAGGTACATGTACATGACAAGTTGATTCTTTCTCTGCTTTCAGTATTATCTCTTTTATTTGGCATTTGACAGTGTTATATATGTTTTACTACTTTGTTTTTTTAATAAAAATTTGTTTTTAAATGATACTGATTGTAAACACATTACTTAGCTTCAGTGGTAAAAACAGCATGGTATTGACATAAGGACATACAGATTGACTAATGGAACCAAATCAAGAACTCAGAAATTGACCTTCACATCTACAGTCAAGTGATTTTTGACAAGGTTGTTAAGCACACCCAGCTGGGCCAGAAAACTCTATTCAACAAATGGTGCTGGAAGAACTGGATAGCCATATCCAAAAGAAAGAAAAAAGAACCCTATCTCACAGTTTATACAAAAATTAACTTAAAATAGATCAAGGACCTAAATATAAAAATAACCATAAAATCCTAGAAGAAAATATAGGAAAACATCTTCAAGATCTTGTGATAGGCATTAGTTTCTTAAACCTTAACACCCAAAGCATGAGCAACAAAAGGAAAAATAGATAAATGGGGCTTCCTCAAAATTCAACCCTTTTGCACTTCAATGGATTTTGTCAAAAGGGTGAAAAGGCAGCCAACTCAATGGCAGAAAATATTTGGCAATCATGTATCTGGTAAGGGCTTAATATCCATGATATATAAGGATATCATGCAACTCAACAATTAAAAAAAAACTATCCAATTGAAAAATGGGGAAAAGACATGAAAAGATGACTGTCCTGAGAAGAAATACAAATGTCAAAGAAACACATTAAAAAATGTTCAACATCTCTAGCAATTAAGGAGATGCAAATCAAAACTACAATGAGATATCATTTCACACCTGTCAGACTGGCAGCTATTAAAAAGTCTGAAAATTGTTGGAGAGTATGTGGAGAGATAGGAATATTTATTCACTGTTGGTGGGAATGTAGAATGGTACAGCCACTGTGGAGGACTGGCAGTTCCTAACGAAGTTGAATATAGACTTGCCATGGGAACTGGCAATACCATTGCTAAATATATACCCAGAAGAACTGAGAGCAGTAACAGGAATAGATATCTGCACACCGATGTTTGTAGTGGTGTTATACATGATTGCCAAAAGTTGGAGACAATCCAGGTGTCCATCAACTGATGAATGGATAAACAATTTGTCGTGTATGCACATAATGGAATAGTATGCAGTAGTAAGAAGAAATGAGGTTATGAAACATATGACAACATGTATGAACCTTGAGGACATTATGTTACACGAAACAAGCCAGACACAAAAGGACAAATACTATATAATTGTGTTATTATGAACTAAATATATTATGTGAAGTATAAATATATTATGTGAAAAATAAATATGGGTAAATTGCATATATAAGAACATTTTTCTTTGAAGCTGAACAAATATAGGTTAATACTACAAAATGTTAATATCAGACAAACAGGAAACATTGTACTTAGTGGAGGAGACCAGACACAGAGTCCTGCATATTGTATGATTCCATTTGTGTGGAGTATAATATAAATCAATTTATAGAGATAAAATTAGATTGACAGCTCTGTAGGGCAGGGGAATGAATGCTTTATTTTTGAATTAAAAAATTGTTCTGAAATTTTTGAGATGAATGTACTACATTGTGATTATACTAAAGATCAATGATTATACACATTGGATAGAGCATATAGTATGTGAATATATCTCAATAAAACTGCTTACTAAACAATTAAATAATTGTTCAAGAATAGCTAGAAATAGCAGCTATGTTCAGCAAGCGAAGTAGATTGAGAGGTGAGGAATTTTCTTGTTTGTCTGTTTTTCGTTTATTATTATTTTTGAAATAATAAAAATGCTCCAATAATGATTGAAGTGATGAATGTAGAACTATGAGATTATACCAAATATCATTGATTGTACAGTTTGGATGAACTGTATGCTTTATTAATATGTATATAAAATTGATTTGTTTAAAAAAAAGTCAGTGGCTCCCAAAATCAATATCCCGTAATAGAGAAACACTTTTTGTGATAGTGGGGTGTTATATGGGGAAAAAGAGACCTAAAATCTACTTCTAAGATATATGAATATGTTTGTGTTGTCATAGGAATGTTTTCTCAATAGATAGAGGCCTGCACAATAGCTAACAAAATAATTAAACTTCCATCCTAGGGAAATCCTGCTACTTTCTAAAATAAAAAGGTAAAAATCTCTGGAATATATAAACTGTGTCAAGTAAAAGAATACAGGTATATATGCCATAACCTCAATCTTAATGCTTATGCTTATGAATCTTCTTCCTATAAAAATGAAACAGCCTAATTATATAATGCTTAAAAGCTGCTTCCTGAAGACCTCCTGATTACTGAAATGTGGCCCCTCTCTAAGCCACACTCAACAAATCTACACATTATCTTCTCCTCAATGTGCTCTTGAGGATGAGCCTCTCTAGCACCAAGGGATTATTACTAAACACTAACTGGAGATGCATTTGGAAAAATACCTTGACCAAAAGGGGAAAATATTAAATTAAAAAAAAAAGAGTTTTTATGGGTAAGATATTTCAAAGTGAGTCAGGAGGTCATTCCTGAGTTTATGCATATGCAAGTTTCAGCCAGATTTCACTAACTGCCAGAGTTAACAAAGCTTCAAACAAGAGATACCAGAGACAAAGAACACAGCCTCTTGATATCAATACTTCTTTAGAGGGCCCTAATTAGGAATATATGATAATCTATTTCACAATATAACATAGTTATACTCATTTATAATCCCCCTACCTATGATATTTCTAGCCCTTTTATTTGAAACTATATTTCTCAATATACCCATTAAATATATCTCTCATAGACTTAAATCTTTAGATTATTCATATGCTGGTTGAGCCCTGAACCCCAGCACAGTGGTGACCAACTACTCTCTAGTTCTTCAGATGGCCCTGGACAACCAACAAAATGGTAATGATCGAAAAGCCCCATCCCCCCAAAACAAGTTGTATCTACAACTACAAACAAAACAATTCCTTCCATCTGCCCAGTAATATCTAAATCCACTCTCAGCCTAAAGCAGTGAGAGCAGACACAAGTCCCTCAAGATTGAGGAATGAACAAACATAAGAGGGAAGTGTAATCATGGACCAAAGTAGATTTATTTTCATTATAATTATTATCTTGGGTTAATAGAAGAACTTGTAACAGTGATATAAAAATAGTGGTTTCCAGGGATTCAGAAGGGAGATGGAGGGATGACGGGGTGAAACAGATGGCATTTTTGGGGCAGTGAGGCTTTTCTGTAACATACTGCAATGATGGACTCATGAGAGTATCAATTTTCAAGGCCTATGGAACTGTACAGCACAAAGTGTCACCCATAATGTAAACTATACACTTTGATTAGTAGCAATGCTTCAATATTGGTTCATCAGTTGTAAGAAATGTACCACACTAAGCTAAGATGCTACTAATAGGGGAAACTGTGTGTGGGTGTGGGGAGATAATGAAGGAATCCCCTATATTGTCACTGTAATTTTTCTGTAAATGTAAATTTAAAGCTTCTCTAAAATAAAGTTTATTAATACAAAAAGTAAATAAATAAAATAAAAAAAGAAAAGAACAATGGCAGATACTCAGGAGGTAAGAACAATTATATGACTATAAATAATTGTGTTTGCATAATTGTTTTTAACATACCAATGCATCAGCCCAGATAAATTGAACTCCACAAATCAATAAGTGAGAATTAAATTCTCATTACTCTCTGTGAGTGAACCTTTATTTTTAAATATCAGAATTAAATAGCAGAAGCTGATTGATAGAAAGGAGATGTTTCAATCATAATGTCAATAAGTCCACTTGTCTGGAAGACAAATAAACTTTTGCCAGTGGCAGTGTGTATCTTTTCCTACTACCTGGTCCATAATTGAAAAATTATTTTGAGGTTGTCAGGTGGGTCATGTCAAGCCACTGTAATATATACATATATGCATATATTTATAATATATATGGAAAAACTCCTTTAAGAAATTGGTAGAAATATTACAAAACACTTTAATAACCAATCTATAAATAAAAATACATTAAAAATTAAAACATACTTGGAAATGAAGGAGAAAGAAAAAGCAACTAAGCACACCAAATCTCATGGGATGTAGTGAAAGCAGTGCTCAGAGGGAAATTTATAGGTGAAAATGTCTACATTAAAAAGGTAATAAAGAACTCAAAGAAATAACGTAACTTCACAATCTTTAGACTTGGAAAACAGAGAAAATTATTCCCTATCTAGAAGAATGAAATGATAAATATTAGACCACATATAAGATAAAGAGAGATGAAAAAAACAATAGAGTCAACTAACCCAAATATTTGTTCTTTGGAAAGATCAAGGAAATTGAAATTTTAACTAGATTGAGCAAGAAAAAAGGTAAGAACCTCTAATTCCTAAAATCAGAAACAAATATGAGGAGATTACTATTAACCATATAGAAGTAATGATTATTATATCTGAAGACAGCAAACAATTGAATACCAACAAAATAGATAACCTAGATGAAATGGAAAAATTCCTAGTATGACACAAGATTACAAAACTGACTCAAAAAGAAATAGAAAATATGAGCAGAATTGTAACAAATAAAGAGATTGACTCAATAGTGAAAAACCTGATTAGTGAACAGGCTAGGGACCTCCAAGAGACTCTTCTTCCAAAGAGACACTGAAAACATGGGCAATAACTGTTAGAGTCTAATGGAAATCTAGAAAATAGTCAAATATTTAAAGCAACCAAGCTAATGCTCAATAAGAATAGGTGACTTACATATGATAACAGAGCATTGTGGCATTTTAACTTAGCTACGCTAATCTACCTCCCCAGGGTGGCAGTGGTCTTGAAGATTACATCCCACATTTTCACTGACATAACCTGGTTCCAGAGGTAGCAGAGTGAACTGTAATAACAAAGAATTGTACTTGTCTGCTTTTATCTGTCTGGGTGTTCCCCCAAGGTCTTAGGCAAGGTGTTTGCCTAACTCAATACTTTTAGGGTGAAAAGTGGCTAAGCAGAGGGCATTCAACAGAAATACTGTAAAACAAATGAGCAACCCCCTGCTGACTAGAACAAAATATTAGGGTTGGAGGAAAAATAAATACGCATAAAGGCTGGGAAGAAAAGATGCAGAGTTAATTTGAATAAAAGGGACTTTGAATAGCAGTTTTATGTTACAGGGAATCCAAGGTAGGATGCATGATTAAAAAAGATATGAGAGGAATGTAAGCTTTTTCCTCTGGCTAATATTTAGTTTTAGCTCTTATTTAGGTCTCTGATCCATTTGCATTAAATTTTATCTACATTAAAATATATGCCTTGAATAAATTCCAAATTCATTCTTGTGCATCTAGATATCTCTATTGTTCTAGTAGCATTTCTTGAAAATCCTGTTTTTTCCCCATTTGTGTTGGCAACTTTGCTAAAATTAAGTTGAATAAAGATGTGTGAATTGATTTTTGTACTCTCAATTCCATTCCATTGACTTATATGTGTATCTTTTTGTCTATTTTGATTACTGTAGCTTGTAGTACATTTGGGGATCAGTAAGAGTGAACCCACAAACTATACAGGAAAAAAGAAAAGATGGAAACAATCTTCCAGTCTTTGCAGATTTGCTCCCACTGGAGTACTAGTTCAATGCTTAGCCAGGCTTTTTACATTTCTGACTTTGTCTTCACTCCTTGCTTACACTGAGCCTAAAGATCCTTGATCATTGATGAACTGATGAGTTAAATCATGTCCCCAAAAAGATATGTCAAAATGTAACCACCTCCAGGTCCTGTGAATGTAATCATATTTGAAATAAGGACTTTGAAGATGTGATTAATATGAAGCCAAACTGATTTAGAATGGTTCCTAATCCAATATGACTGTTGTCCTTATAAGAAAAGGTGCCATGTAATCTTGAAGATAGAGATTGGCATGCTTCAGAAGGCAATGAAAAGCAAGGCTTGGCTGAAATCCATTAGAATCTAAGATGAGGTAAGGAAGAATTCCTCCATACAGGTATCTGAGGGAACATGGCCCTGCTGACCCATTTATTTTGGACTTCTAGCTCCATAGCTGGAAGACAATATTTTTTTCTTTTAAGTTACTGATTTCAGGGTACACCATAATGGCAGTCTTAGTTAACTAATAAAATTTTTGGTGTAAGTGACATTTTTGAGGTGCTTGATGGTAAAACCCTTGATTGCCTACAAATGCCTTTTGGTAGAAATATGGATGTTAAAAATACTTCTAGTGAGGGCTCAGAAGGAAGTGAAGAGAGAGTTAGAGAAAGCTTCTATCATCTAAGAGAATACATAGATCACCATGCACACAATATTGCTAAAATATGAATGTTAAAGGAGTTTCTGGTGACACTTCCTATGGAAATGAAAAGCATGTTATTGAATATTGGAGACAACGTGATTCTTATTATAAAGTTGCAAAGAACAAGGATAATCTATATTTTACTGAGTGGAAAGAAAAACTTGTAAAACTTGGGGATGGATGTTTACCAGAAATTTACAAGAAAAATATGGAAGGCTTTCCCTTGTTTCTTCTTGCTGCTAATAGTAAAATATGAGGAAACAGGTTGAGGAAAGAAGTTCTAATTGACAATGAACCAGAATTTAATGATGTGGAATGTTCTTAACCTTTTCAGATAGCATGCTTTGAATAGGCTGGGCCAAAGGTGCAGATGGAGAGCTATTTTATAGAAAGATTAATTGTGTAACTCATGGTTACAATCAAGCATCTCAGCAGAAGCCAGAAATAGAGATGCTGTTATTCAGGAAAGATTTTTTTGGGAAAACTGATGTCTGATAACTTTGATCCTCATGAACTTCATGGAGATATTGAAAAAGGTTTTGAGACTTGTATACCAGCAGAAACACTGCCTACCTGGGCTGAAATGGTAGGGAAAGGAAGAAATGTAGGAAGAGTGCCTCCAACATCAGAGCCATTGATAGAGGGTTTGGGTCACAGGGAGCATCTCAGGCTGGGAGAGTGGGGAATCCACTGCTGGTGGGCCAGGAGGACAGAGCATTGAGCCCCTGAGGATTATTCTCAGACCTTGAAGTCTAATGGAATTTGCCCTGATGAGTTTCTGATTTTCTTGGCAATGTAATCTCTTTTGTTTTCCCTCTGATCTCTCCCTTTTGAAATGGTAATATTTATAGTATGCTTGTTCCCCAATTGTATTTTGATAATTTGTTTTCTGGGTTTCACAGGTCCCAGAGGAATTTTGCCCCAGGATAAACCATGTAAATTTTGGTATAATTTTTCTTTTTAGATGTGAAAAAAATGTATGAGTGCTTAACAGCAATCACATGGCACCTTATATTAATTTGGGGAGAAATGGTATTTTTGCTATGTTGATTCTCCAAATAAATAACATGTATTGACACTCTATTTATTCTTTGATTTATTTCATCAGTGTTTTCTAGTTTTCAGCATATTTCAATGAACATATTTTATATATGTTTTGTTTTAAATGTATACCTAAATATTTCATTTTATTTTGAGTGATAGCAACAATGTACTTTTTTCAAAAACCATTGTATTTTAAAGCAGTTTTAGATTTGTTGAAAAATTGCAAAGATAGTATAGCAAGTTCTTTTAAAAACCATCCATAGTTAATACACTCTTACAATCTTTTATTACTATGTTATATTTGTCACAATAAATGAATCTTTTACTATTGTTATAAATTATCATTAATGAAGTTCCATACTTTAAAATCTTTCTTAAGTTTTTACTTAATGTCCTTCTTCTCCAAGATCCTATCCAGTATGCTACATTACATTTATTAGTCATGTATCTTTAGACTTCTCTTTGCTGTGACTTTATGTCCAACTATCCTTGTTTTTTATGACATTGACAATTTGGAAGTCTAGTGTTAAGGAATTGCATAGAGTGTTTCTCTTTAACTATGGATCTGATATTTTTCATATGGTTAGCCTTGGGTAATGTGTTTTATCGAGAAAGACCACAGAGTTACAGTACCATCTTCATCACATCATGTCAAGGGCACTTACTACCAATATGACTTATCACTTTTAATATTACCTTGATAATTTTAGTTAGATAGCATTACTCAGGTTTCCCATTGAACAGTTATTCTATTTTTTACTTCTTTCCATATTGGACTTGAGTGAAATCACTAGGAAAAAGCTGCACTTAATGGTTGTGAAGTTATATTTCTTCTCCCTGAGGGCAGAATACCCACATAAATTATGTGGAAGTTTTCTGCATGAGATATTTGTCTATTATCCCCCATTAATTAATGTATTAAAATATTTATTTTTATCAGTATGGGCTTATGGATATTTTATAGTTTGTATTATGAACCACTACTCCTTTGTATTTCCTTGGTAAGATTGTTCCATCTTTGATGATTAAGAGATTTTTCATTTAACTTCTAGGTCCCTTTTTTTAAATAACTTTATCTTTTTCTCTTTCTTTTTTCTTTACTTCTGACACTACAATATTCTTCTCACTTGTCCTGTATATTTCCTGGCCTAGTCTTAGAATAAACCATTTATCCAATTATTCCTTGGTTCTATTATTCAAGAATGATATAAAAAACAATATATTGGTGAAAAATATACTCATTGCTATTTTGCTGTTATTGCTTCTAGGCCATCTTTGCTGACAGAATATAGACATCTACTTGAGTATACTTACCTCTATATATACATGTTTCTATAAATATATGTATCTATAGCTAAATATGAGTTAACATTAATGCTGCCAACTGTCATCTATTACCAAACAGATCACTCTAATCTACCCCTTTGCTTATTTATACCATCCCTCTCCAATAATGAGAAACTGAGCTCCCACAATCTGCCATCCATTTACCTAATCTTGCAATATCAGTACCTGAATTATTAACTTACAACCATGTGATAAAGAACTTTATCAGCTAGAATACAGTACTTCAGTATATTTTCTCTTGATTTAGTTTTACATATTCCATTCATTTAAAAAATCATTTAGAGCACCAACTTTTCTCCACCCCTTAATGGAGGTTGTTTTATACATTGTTTAGATTATTTTCTCACATACTGTATTTTGGCATCTTCCAAAACTCCTTTATTTGTATTTTGTTTAATTAGTATAAAGTAAAGTTTACCCTTTGTTCTATAAAGATCAAAAAGTTTTGTCAAATACACAATGACAGGTGTCCAGCATTACATTTTTATACAGAATAGTTTCATCATCCTAAAATTTCCCTATGTTTTAGCTTTTTCAACCATCTTTGCCTACCAGCTAAACCTGACATCCTTTGACTGTTTTATCATCCCTATATTTTCTTTCCCATAACTTCATATGATTGGAATCTTATAGTATATAATCTTATCAGATGTGTTTCTTTCACTTTGCAACATGAAATGAAGATTCATCCATGTCTGTCTGTGGCTTGAGAGTTCATTTTTAATAATATTTGGAATTATATTCATTGTTATTTATATACTACCATTTACCTATTTAAAGGACACCTTGATTACTTCCATTATCTAGTGATTATGAATAAACTAGCATTGGCCTGCTGGTTTTGTGGATGTCTTTCAATCAGTTGAATAAATATCTAAGAATATGATTCCTAGATCTTATGGTAAGATTGTATTTTGCTTTGTAAGAAACTGCCAAACTTTCTTCCAAAGTGGCTGTCATTTTTGCATTCTCATGAACAATTGCTGAGAGCTCTTACTGCTCTTTGTTTTAATTTCCTACAGGCTTACATATGTACCATGCTAATATTTGGCTTAGACAATGGTAATTTTTTGCCTCAAGTTTTTGAGCCTAATAGGTGTCCAAAATCAAGGTGTCATCAAATTGACATCTTCTTCCAGAAGATTGTGGCAATTGGAGTCAGGTGTAAGTGATCCTTGTTTCTTGGCTTTTATATGATTTGAAAATGCACATGACAGTCTCTCTTGGCTTCTCTATCTTCTTTCTGGTTCCATCGACTTGCAGATTCTGGATTCTCCCTCAAGCTTTCTTTCTCTCTTTGACCTATCCTATCAGGCCTTCTGTAAGAGGATTGAGACCCATCTTGATTTAACTGGGTCATGTCTTAAGTGAAGTAACTTCCTCAAAAGATTGCATTTACAAGCATTCACACACACAGCAATGGAATGTTTAAGAACATGTTTTTCATGCAGCAATAGAAATAGTAGGTTAAATGTTCATTAGTATGACACTGGTTAAATAAACACATATTTATTTATTTATTTATTTATTTAATTTTTTTTTTTTTTTAAAGATTTTATTTATTTATTCATTTATCCCCCCCTTGCTGCCTGTGCTCGCTGGGTCAGCCAACCACGCCGCGCGGGCGGGCCTGCTCTCACCAGGAGGCCCCGGGAACCGAACCCGGGGCCTCCCACATGGTAAACGGGAGCCCCACTGACTGAGCCACAGCCGCTTCCCGAACACATATTTAAAAGACAGTTAACTTTACTATTTTGAAAAGAATTAAAAATGGCTGTATATAGCTGCATTTTCACAGGGCATGTAACTGTGAATCTTGACATTCCATGGGTTAGGAGAGGGGGGTATCATGGGCCCTGGGGGGCCGGGGAGAAGGGAACAGTCAAGATCTAATGGGTTGTTTGGTGGTCATGGGGAAGGTTTTTCATTACCTTTCAGTAATGGACACAGGACATGGTAAATATCATCAAAATTATTAAACTGTATCATCTAAATTGTAAACTATACTGTAAATCACTGACAATGTTTAGTTGCTATATTTTGCTATCTGCATAACAGTTATAACAATGCTAACAACCAAAAAAAAAAAGGAGGGGGAGTTAATGTGGGGTGGGGAAGGGGGGGTGGTTTGGTATCTGGGAGTCTCCGGCACTCCGTGTGTGACTTTGCTGTGACCTAAAACTTCTTTGAAAATTAAATGAAAAATTGGGAGACAATGGGGATTGAGAGGAGGAAGGTGTCATGGAACACCAGACATCTGATAACACAGTGATAAAGGGAAGGAAAAAAGGGAAAAAAGAAGAGAGAAAGGAAATAAAAATGAATATATATATATATATATATATATATATATATATATATTTTAAAGGCATTTCCTTTGCTTTTTTGCCCATTTTTTGAATGTCCCAATCCACTAATTATATTTTATTTTGTTTTGTTCTTTGTTTGATTATTTGTTTTTTTTTCCTTCTCTCTTTTTTTTTTTTTTCCCCCTGAGTTTCCTTATGTTTGTTTCTTGCATGTAAGCTTATCACACTTGTTTCTTTTTCCTAGTAAGTGTATTTGATTATTTTATGGACTAAATGTTCATGGAGGATTTGGATCACAGAAGGGTTACAATGGGTACTGTGGGGGATTATTGGGGGGAGGGTGTCTGGGGGGGGTTTCGTGGGGATTGGTTCAACCGAATATACATGAAAGATATACAAAATCATTCAAAGGATCGGTGGATGGGGCATGGTCACGATGGGTGGATAATCACACAATAAATGAGGGAATCTGAATTCTTAGCCTGGAGAGCTCTGCCACAATCTCCAAGGGAGCAGCAATAGTCCTCTGAGTGTAAGGACAGTGCCTGTCAAATTAGGATGACCCACTGATGAGGTCTCTTGTCTGAACTTTTTTTTGCTTTTTATTGATGACTACCCTTGTGAGTCTTTGCTCTTGTAAATGAGACTTAGCCTGCAGTTGTGGGGTGCCTAAGGGTTGCCACCTGAGAACCTCCTTGTTGCTCAAATGTGGCCTCTCTCTAAGCCAAACTCAGCATATGATTGCATTACCTTCCCCCCAACGTGGGACATGACTCCCGGGGATGAGCCTCCCTGGCAACGAGGGATTAATACCAAGTGCCAACTGGCAGCTTTGTGCAGTGGCAGTATCGTAGCCAATGAGGTTTATCCGAGGCACGATTATTGCTAATTGAAAACTTTTCCCAAGTGCCAACTGGCAACACAACTGGAAAAAGACCTTGAATAAAAGGGGGAAATGGTAAAGACAAATGAGTTCAAGTGGCTAAGAGACTTCAAAGAGAGTCGGGAGGTCATCCCAGAGGTAACTCTTACGCACACCTTAGTAGGAGCTCATAGAACATCTAAGTGCCTATCACCCCACTCAGTGGGGTTCCTGAGAGCTCTGGAGACACCCTGGTCCTATATAAGGGGGGATAGCCCCAGAGACTGATGCCTTATCAGTGAGTTCTATTTTGGAATCTGTGCTCCTGAGAGTGACAGAATTAGACTCAAATAAGTCCTCCCTGCACATGGTTCACCAGTCCCTTCTATTCAAACCTACATGTGATGCTGGAGTTTCTTAGGTATACTTCCAGAGACTGGAGCCTCCCGCCTACCTATGTGCCAGGTGTGCATGAAATCTAGGTGGAGCTGCAACTCCTACCCTACAGCTCAATGGACTAATCCAAGTCACCTGGTGAGGAGACAACAATGGGAAATGGCCATCCCAGGGAATGGAGAGGGCTTGCATCTGCAGGCAGGATCATCCCACCCACCATATCCATGGGATATAAGCCCTCTCTCACTTGGAGTTGGAGTGGACATCACCATCCCAGGCGCCTCTGGATTGGGGGAAGAACTATGGACTAGAGTGGACTTGATGGTATTCTCTTGCTCACATATGGTGATTCTTGCAATGCAAGAAATTATAACAATGAGGTGGAGCCAGTGGCCACTTGACAGTTTTTGGGTAGGGAGGGGATGAGCAGTTGAAATACAGGGGCTTCTGCCGCTTTGTTCCCGGGCCTGAGGGTGATCAGCCCTGCTGCAGCCCGGGGGGCGACACTGGCTAGTTATGGGCCGTCCGGTGCGCACTCCGGGAACGGCGAGGGTGAGGAGGTTCTCAGGGAGCGGCGTCGGGTTGGGGGCTCCCTGGTCTCCACGGCTCAGGTGTGGGGGGTATCTGGTAAGGACCGCGCGTGAAAGAAAGACTCGAGACCTTTGAGTGCGGGGGAAGAAGCAAGAGAGAGAGAGAGAGAGCTTTATTGAGGAAGTACAGTGCATATATACTCTTCAGGCTGGGGGCAGTCCCTCAGCCGATGGTGGAGGCTTATCATTGGGCAGTGGTTAGGGTCAGGGGTTGCTAGGGAAAGGGGCAGAATTGGGGGCGGCAAGGGGCGAAGCAAGGTTGTCCAAATAAGGCAATAACTGGGGCGAGAGCTCTGATTGGTGAGAAGGAACAAGGAAGAGGGAGAGAGGGAAAAAGGGGAACGGGGGAGGGGGTTATGCCACGCGGGCGAGGCCATGGTAAGGCTTGCGGCTTGCAGATATGGCAAGGCCTGTGACTTGCAGATACTGCATCTCCACACTTTTTTCTTTTTTAGGCCAACTGATAGGGAGCTGGGCCTGTCTTAGGTCATAGCCGGCTGAGGCACTAGTAGCTCTTACCCGTCTTTGGGCTATCCCAGCAGCAGCTGTGCATGAACAGTAAGGACTGTGCCTGTCTTAGGTCAGAACCATGCAGGAAAGGGGGGCTGGGGGCTTCTTTGGGAGTTAGAGGTTGTCCTGAGTACTGTTGTGGCAATGGATGTAGGCCATTTTAAATCAGCACACACCACTCAGAACTGAGTGGGAGAGAGTGTGGTCTACAGTGTGAACTGTGGTCTATGGTTGGTGGCAAGGCTCCAGGCTGTGTAAGTTCATTGAGGTTGGTGGGCCACACTATGGGAGATGTTTGTGTTGGATGTGGTGGGAGGTGTGGGAGGTGGGCAGCATGGGAATCCCAGTGGGTTCCGTGTAATATTTTGGGTAATCTAAGCACCTCTTAAAATATATGTATATATATATATAAAAAATAAAAATAAATTTCAAAAAAAAAAAATTATCTTGATCTGTGCATTAACACAGTCTGGAATTATGTACAAGACATGGTATATTTGGGGAACTTTGTTTTACTATAATACCTTTATTGAGATACAATTTAAATACTATACAATTAAGCCTTTAAAAGTGTGCATTTCAGTGGGTTTTAGTACAGAGAATTGTGCAACCATAATCATGCTTTAGTTTTAGAATATTTTCATCACCCCACAAATAAATTCCCATTAGCAGTCATTCCCCACTTCCTTATCCTTCTGGTCCTGGAAATCACTAATTACTTTCTGTCTCTATGGATTTGCCTATTCTGGACAACAAGTATAAGTGGAATAATACACTATGTGAACTTTTATCACTGAGAATAATATCTGGCCTTTATAACTGAGCATAATGTTTTCAAGGTTCATCCATATTGCATCGATAATTTGAGAGAGAAAGACTAGAGGATAATGATAGGATTTTTGCTTTCCATTTGGAACTTTTCTGTATTTATTTTTCTTTTAAATATGTGGGATTTATTTAACAGGATTGTATGATTATAACATCAATTATTATTTTGTGAATTTTCCTTTGTGTATGCCTCTATTCTATATCTATATAGATATACAAATACATATATACATTTTAATTTTCACTTACAAAATACTAAATAAAAACTATGAAAATACACATCATGTTTCTGAATACCAAGGAAACATACATAGCTAAAGTAATATTAACTGTTTTCTAAAAACAGATAAAACATGAAAAACTGGTTCATTCTAAGGATCAAAATTGTTTTAATAATTGGAAGTTAACATTCTCACTAATTAAATTAATAATTTAACAATATATTTACCTTTAATAAAAATGTGCATGAGGTTCAAAGGTGAAAATGAAGCATATTTCCAATAAATAATATATAAGGAGAGTATAGTTGTTATACAATATTTTTCTGTGTTTGTTAGTAATATTAGATATGTGAAATAAATATAGGATCTGAAAACAAAAAAAATGGACAAAATTGCCTTTGTTCTTACATGATTATTATTGTACACCTGGAAAATTAAAAATAACCTATTGAAACAATAACATAATTGAATAATTGACTCAAAAAAGTACATGAATAAATCAACTGTCATTTCATATATATTTATACCACTATTATCTGTGAAGTACAATGGAAGAATGGATCCAATCTAGATTGAAAAAAGAGTAGTCAAATGTTTCAGAAAAGAACAAAAGAAGAATTGTACTTTTTTGTATTGTATTTTACTAAAGAAAAAAAAATTACTCCTGAATAATTTTTAGACGAAGGATGTGTATTTGAAAGTTATATCTTGACTTTAGATATCATGACCCAAAATATAGTGCAGTAGACAAGCCTTTTCAGGTAAGACTACAAAACTAGGAACCATAATGGAAAGGCATATTATATGTGATTGGATTCAACAAAATCTTGTGGGAAATATATTATCAAAAATAAAGTACAAAAATAATCTTTTATATATGGTAGGCATGAGATGGATAGTCTAAACTTCTCATTATTTAGGAGCAATAAAAAACAATGAATATATTGAAAAGTTATGGAAGGATATGTTATATCAAAATTAAGCAAATTGTTAATATACTTTTAAAGGGAAGCGGCTGTGGCTCAATCAGTGGGGCTCCCGTTTACCATATGGGAGGCCCCGGGTTCGGTTCCCGGGGTGAAGGCAAGCCCGCCCGCAAGGCGTGGTTAGCTGACCCAGTGAGCGCAGGCAGCAAGGGGGGGGATAAATGAATAAATAAATAAAATCTTAAAAAAAATATATATATATACTTTTAAAATCTTAGTCTCACAATCAGATATATGCACATCAAAACTATGAGGCATTATATAATTCTTTTTTTTAAAAAACAAATTATTGACATATATCATTCATATATGAACATACATAAATTATAAGTGTTCAGTAAACATCATGATCTTCCAAAACAAACATGCGTAACATCATAAAGGGCTCCCACACATCACCACCCCCACAAACATCCTGCATTGTTGTGAAACATTTGTTAACAAATCATGAAAGGGCATCATCAAAATATTACTACTAACTATAGTCTGAATCTTCCTCCCCTATACATTTTTTTAAGGATTTATGAAGACAGCAGGAGAAGGATGAGAAAAGAAGGCAGGAAATGGACACAGAGAGTTGCCCAGCTAATGGACACAGAAACAGCAAAAAGGGATGGGGGTGGGGGGTAAAATGGATATAATTCTAATAAAATTGTTAAGGAATGTTAGCCCCAGATACAAAGCTACAATAAAGTGTGACTTTTGAGATTTCTTTGCAGCTCTGGTAATAAATGAGGGTATTCCTTTAATGTCCCTAACTTCTGAGGACAAATTTAATTAACCAAATTAATTAAATTTGGTTCTATCCCCAGGGATTTTCCTTACTCCACTCAAGGAGGATCACTTTAAAATTAGGAGGAAGCAAAGGCTAATTCATGATTCTTAGTCTACTCTCTCTGGGAGAGGTTGTGTATAAGATCATGAACTGCAGCTGAATGAATCTGGCTAAGACAAGACAGTCTTTGGTGTTCACCCATTTTGAGACATACTTTGCTTTGCAACCCTAGTCAGATGTCTTCATTTCTGTAAGTATTAGTTTTCTCATCTTTAAAGTAGGGATAATAGGTCTGCTGTGAAGCTCAGAAGAGGTAACCTGAAAAGGTGGACAGAATAACAGTGTAATCGGCATTAGCTCTTAGTTTATCCTCTGGAAACTCAGAAGAGATAGAGAGGAGGGGACTCCACAAAATCATCTTTTTGCCAGCTGCTGGAACTTTGTGTTTCCCATCTGCTGAAGGAATAAAGAAACATTGGGGTTTGAAGTCTGCTAAGTCAGAAGAAGCAAAATGTTGAAGAGGAGGGTCACTGTGTCACCTCTGGAGTAGCCTATTTTATTTTTAAAGACGCTTTAGATTGCATAAATGTTACATTGAAAATTAAGGGGATTCCCATATTCCCCACACTTTTCCCCATTAAAAACAACTTTCTTTAGTGTAGCATTTAATGATGGTAATCGGAGATACAGCTGAGTGTGTTTGAGGCTGAACTATTGTAACAGACATTCTAGCAAGTGAACAAAACCCTGAGGTTTAGAGTGAGGCCTCCTGGGTTGAAATCCTCACTCTACTTTGCATCCACAGTATGACCTGGGCTAACTCTTTAAGCTCTAAAAGTCTGATCCCTCCATGTAATGGGAATATCATGGATGGTGTATTAGTCAGCCAAAGGGGTGGTAATGCAAAATACTAGAGATTGGTTGGTTTTTATAAAGGGTATTTATTTGGGGTAGAAGTCCGCAGTTACCAGGCTATAAAGCATAAGTTTCTTCCCTCACCAAAGTCCATTGCCATGTGTTGGAGCAAGACACCTGCCAATGTTTGCCGTGGTTCAGGCTTCTTGGGTTCCTCTCTTCCTGTGGCTGCATTTTTCTCTGGGCTTAGCTCCTCTGGTTCCTCCATAAGGTCAGCTGTAGACTATTAGGTTCTCTAGGCTTTGCTTCTCTCCACAAGGCCAGCTGTGAACTCTCAGGCGAATGGCTCATCTCTGTCCCGGGGCCTTCTCTCCAACATCAAAACTCCAACATCAAAAACTGCTCTCTCTGTCTTTTGCCTTGCCTTTTATATTTGATTCCCCCACCCACCAAGGGGGTGAGGCTCAATGCTCTGCCATACTGATGTGGCCCAGTCAATGCCCTAATCATAACTTAATCATGCCCAGTTTAGCAGACCAGTTTACAAGCATAATCCAATATATATTTTTGGAATTCATAATTACATCACATTGCCAAATGGCTACAGATGGTTTTGAACATTGTTGTATTTCATATTAAAGAATGCATGGGAATATCATAGAATGTGGCATTTACAGGGTAAGGGATCAGATCTGTCACTTACTCACTAGTGTATTTCTCAGCTGTCAATTCTTGCCTTTGATCTCCTACCAAAATATATGCATTCCCAGGTCTTCTTACTCTAATACTCTAAAGTAAATAAAACAATCACCTGTTGTACTTGGGAAGATTAGAACAGGAAGGTAGGGATGGTGTATATGCATTTTATAAATCTTTAACAGATAAGATCCTTGGACCTGACCCTTTTACGATTTTGAAATATGAGATGTCAATGGTTCACAAGCAAAATTATTTGAGGGCCTAGAAAATTTTGAGAGGCTTGTCCAAATATAAGAAATATAAGAAACTCTCATTCTGAATGGGATCTGCTTTAATGGATTTGCAAAAATCCACTTAATGAACTTTTCTTAACACATTGGGTTTGTCAAAGACAGACAAGTGTTTCAATAATGTTTTCACAAACACAGAATGGGGTCTTTCTGCTAGTGGCAGCTCCATAGAAGGGAAAAGTGGTGAGTAAGTCTCTGTTCTGAGCCTAGGTATGAAAGCAAGGCTGAGTCATCCCATGTGAAGTCTTCAGGGGTTTCACAGGTGAAGGGCTAGCTTTTTCTTTTCTATATACCAGATCTAACAACTCTTCATTTCCACAATAACTTTAAGACCAGTCATAATGTTTGAATTTTATTTAATAATTAAAGTTAAACACCTGCATAAACAGTTTATATGGGCAGTAAAACATGCTGTTCATCCTCTCTAAGTAAGAACACTCTCTTGCAGGCCTTGAGGACACATTTTTCAAAGCCTAATTAGCAGCAGGGTTTGCTGTAATGCTGGGTCCAGAGCAAGGACAAGCCTGGACAAGATGAGCCACAGTGAGAAAGGGGAAGAGGTGAGAGGCTACACAGACAAGTACATTCTACCTTCCACCCAGTTTGGGGACAAAGATGGGAAAATTTATAACAATACCAGGTACCTAGAATTAATTGTAATTTTATTTCATTTTCATTCAGTCAATAACACATTAAAACTTTCCATGCATTCTCTTTATCTTGTGTAAGTTACTTTTTGTCTTCTCTTTCCTTTTAATTCTTATTGTGACCACTCATTCCAGGCCATCTTTTTTATATTTCATGGATACACTATTAGAATAATATCTTGAACAGTTTCTCTGCTTCACAAATATCTTTATTTCCAAAAAACAGTTAATTTCTAGGAAATGACACCTCCATTATGCCACCCACCTTTAGCTACTGAAGCATCCTTTGCTATCAGTGTGCACAGCTGAAAACTAAACTGGAGACCCTTGCTCATGCTACTCACCTCCTCCCCCATCCCTCTTACTCAGACCAGTTTTGTGAAACTTTGCCAGGGTGTTCTGCTTCTGCACCTTTCAGGCTGCTGAGTTTCTGTTTTGTTCCTACTGTATTTCCTCTCTTAAATGACTTTGTCTTCCATTTTTCCCTTCCAAAAATTTTCAAGGGTTAACCATTTCCTCTGCCACATTTATACAACAAATTCTCAGTGATTCCCTCATCACTCCTAAAGGATTTATTGCTTGCCATAATTTAGCCCAATAGACATTATCTTACATGCTTGATATAAATTTTAAATAAACAGCATATTGTACTAGGAGAACAATGAATTACTTTGTTTGAATAATAAACAAGGAAATGCAGGGTAGTTATCTGGAGATAAAGGACTGACCTTTAATGAAAAGTAGTATTGGGCTTCTAATTGCTGAAACTTAAAGCTAAAATCTCCAAAGAAGAGTTTAGACATAGAACAGCTGGAAAAGAGAAATAATTTTTGGGAAGACTGACTTTTAGAGACAAAGGCAAAAGGCTTCCAGTAAACAAGATAAAGATACTATGAATTATTAGATGAAACCAGGATATTCTAAGACAGCTTGCAAACTCAAGCATACTCCAGAATCACCTGGAGAAGTCATTGACTCTCATCTCAAAAGCCTCACTCCTTTTTTCAGTTTCTGTAGGTCTGGGTTGGTACCCCTGGATCTGCATTTCTAACAAGTTCTTGGGTGATGCTGAGGCTGATTAGGCTCCACCCATACTTTGAAAAACATGGGTCTCAAACCAC
This sequence comes from Tolypeutes matacus, assembly GCA_026826555.1. NCBI lineage: Eukaryota > Metazoa > Chordata > Mammalia > Cingulata > Chlamyphoridae > Tolypeutes > Tolypeutes matacus. Next base: position 2,046,855 of record JAKSZT010031697.1, read on the forward strand.
TGGAGCCAGACATAGAAGATTTTAACAAAGAGAAAGGAGCCATTTGTTGTAAATCACAAGGAGAGATCACAGGGAAGCTTCACATTGACCTTGGATAATAGAAGGTCATTTACAAACTTAATTTTCTTTTTTGTTTGTTTGCTGTTTGGCTGGTTTGGAGGGAGAAATTAGAATGTATTCAATTTTTAAAAATTTATATGAAAATGTTTATTGGTGTAAGAACTATGCAATATATTGCTCCAAATATAATTGACTTTAAAAGCTAAATGCTACCTATTTTCTTAAACTCTGAGCTTTCCACTCATTGCATTTTATTTGCTTTATGCAAAAATTTGTGCTAGAATACAATATTTTGGTATTTCTTCCATATGGTATATGCACTTACAATGGTCAAAACTCACATTTTTACTGAATATATATGTGATTTTATTTTCAATGTTCATACTCAAACTCCAGGAGAGATAGGAAAAAAAATGAGAGAGCAAATCCTCAGTTGCAGAAATTGTTTCAAGAATGAGGCAAAAGTTTAACTTTAAAATCAATAATATAGCTCAAGTTAAACTGCTGCATTCGTTGAACAAACAGTTAATATATTCACACTGAAATACTTGCAAAATCCTTGCCCAACTTGAAGTAGCTTCATAATGGGATCATGCATAGGTGCTCACCCCTTAAGAATAGGTAAATTAAATGGGTTTTGCCAAATTCCATCATCCTGCATATCCAATGTATGATACTGCACTACAACTTGATATGGAAAGGAGCCATTCTTCCTCTGAGACAATAGGAAAGGAATAGAGAAATAAGTAAGAAGAGAACAGATCAATGTGGACATGTAGGAAACAATTGCTATTCTCAGCCACACAGATGATGGGGAAGCCCACTGAGAATAGTGGCAATAGTGTTAAAGCCTAAGGGCTGCTGGATGAACACCAGGGAGAAAAAGAAATCTGTTCATGCACATTGAGGAAGTTTTTCAATTCCTTGTTTACTGAGTTTTTTTATCATGAAAATATGTTGAAATTTGTCAAATGTCTTTTCTGTGATAATATGCTTCTTTTCCATGGTTTTATTACATTAATTTATTTGTTATGGTTAACCACTCTTTCATTGCTAGAATCAATCCCATTTGGTATTGGTGAATATTCCTTTTAATGTGCTATTGTACTTGGTATGCTAGAAGTTAGTTAAGGATTTTTGCAACCACTGTCCTAAAGATAATGAAGTCTGTAATTTTCTTTACTTGTGGTGTCTCTATACGATATTAGTAAAATTGCAATTCTAACCTCATGGCCTTGTGGAATGAATTAGGAAGTATTTTTTCCTCTTCAATTTCTGAAGTTACTAGATGAGGATTTCTCTTAACTGTTTTAAATGCTTGGTAGAAGTCACCTATGGAGCCATCTTGTCTTGAACTTTTTTTCCTTTTCTTTCTTTTTTGTGTGGGGTTGGGGAGGATTTAATTGCTGATTCAAACGCTTTAGCTGTTATTGTTCTGTTGAGGTATTCTTTATTCTTGAAACAGTTTATATGAGTTAATGATTCTAGAAATTAAAAAAATTTTTTTCTAGATATTTTAATTTGCTGGTGTATTCTATAATTATTCAATTTATTTCTGTAAGGTCAGTAGTAAGTTGTTCACCTTCATTTATGGTTTTAGTTATTTTCACCTTGCTTTTCTTCATTGTTAGTAAACAGTCAGCTCAAGGTTTTGTCAACTTTGTTGATCTTATCAAGGCACTAGCTTTTGGTTTCATTGGTTTTCTCAATTTTTTTTCTATCTCTATTCCATTTAGCACACTCTAACCTGAAGTATTTCCATACATCTGGAATCTTATGATTAGTTTACTGTGCTTCTCCTAGTTCTTTGAGATATGAAGTTATATTAAGATTTGAGATTTTTCTCTTTTTAATGTAAGAATTTTCCATCATAAATTACTCACTAAGCACTGCTTTCACTAGATCACACAAATTTTGGTATGTTTTACTTTTGGTTTCATTCATGTATAAGTATTTTTTTAAATTTGCCTTTTGGTTCTTCTTTAACACATTGACTGAGTGTTTTTTAATTTCAATATATTTGTGAATTTTCCAATTTTCTTTATTATTGATTTCCAGCATGATTTCACTGTGGCCAAGAAAATATTTTTTATGATTTCAAACACTAAAATTTTATTGAGATTTGGGGCCCAGCTGGCACATGGAAAGCCCAAAGATTTAAGTCTCTTGGACATATACCTATCAATTCTAGTAGTAACTATAGGTTCAAATAGAAGGGGCAGAATAGCCATGTGGAGGGAAACCACAACTGAGTCCAACTCTGTCACACTGGGGAGCCTAAATATCAACGTAGGGCCCACTGGCAGGGCTCCAAATCCCTGAGCTGTCTGACCTGTCTATAGTGTCTGGATGTCTCCAGAGCCCTCAGGAGCCCCAATATTTGAAACAATATTGACTTTGGCAGTCAATGAGATCCTGCTGAGATGTGAATAAGCATAACCTCTGGTATGACCTCCTGATTCACTTTGAAGTCTCTTAACTCTACCCATTTGTCTTTACGATTTCCCCCTTTTGGTCAAGGTCTTTTTCCAGCTTCATTACTAGTTGGTGCTTGGTAGTAATCCCTCAGTGCCAGGAAGGCTCATCTCCAGGAGTCATGTCTCACATTGGGGGAATGGTAATGCATTTATAAGCTCAGTTTGGCTTAAAGAGAGGCCACATTTGAGCAACAAGGAGGCACTCAGGAGGTAACTCTTAGACACCCTATAATACTAAGCTAAGTTTCAATTTCAAAAGTAAAGTTTCATAAGTACACTCATCAATAACACCTACTCTCCAGTTCATTGGACTAACCCAGGAAAACTTACAAGGAGATGATGATGGACAATGACCACCTCACAGAACAGAGAGAGTCTGCTACTGCAATCAAGATAGTCTCATCCATCTGCCTCATGGGATCTAAGATGCATCTCAATTAGAGGTGGAGTGGACATCACCATCCCAGAATCCTCAGGATTGGGGAATGAACAATGGACTAGAGTAGACTTTCTGTTATTCTACTATAGACTTATTCTGTTCTAGCAATGAAAGACCTTTTAGCATTGATGTGGAGATAGTGGCCACCTTATATTCTGATGAGAGAGGGGGAAAAATAGGTCTAATATGGGAACATTTTTGGGACTTCAGAATTGTCATGAATGACATTGCAATGACAGATACAGACCATTATATATCTTGTCATAACTTACAAAATTGTGCAGATGAGAGTGTAAATTACAATGTAAACTATATGCTTCAAAATGTTTCCATCAATTGTAACAAACATACCACACTAATGAAGGATGTTGTTAATGTGGGAAAATGTGGCAGGAGTAGGGAGTAGGGAACATGGGAATCCCCTATATTTAATGTAAAATTGATGTAAACTAAGTATCTTTAAAAAATAAAAAATGTATATTAAAAAAAAAGATAGAGTGACAATGTACACACAATGAAAAAAATTATCGAGACTTATTTTGTGACCTAACAGAGTCTATACTGGTGAATGATCCATGTACAGTTGAGAAGAGTCTGGATCCTGCTTTAAATATATCACTCTACTGCCTTCTAAGCTCTATGGTTTCTGATGACACATTGGAATTTAACCTAATTATTTTAGATCCCCTTTTGTCTGTTGAGTCACTTCTCTCTTACTGCCTCTAGGATAACACCTTTGTCTTTGGTTTTTGACAACTTGTGTCAAAATTGATGTGTTTAAATTTATCATTCTTGGAATTCATTGAGCATCTTGGATGTATATATTCATATCTTCCATCAGATTTGAGAAGGTTTTGGCCATTTTTGTTCAAATATTTTTTTGTACCCTTTATCATCCTCTTCTTCTGGGCCCCCTAGGAAATGTGTTGGTAAACTTAATAGTACCCCACAATTCCTTCAAGTACTATCCATTTCTCTTCATTCTTTTACATTCTGCTTCTCAGAGAGTATGATTTCAATTGTCTTATCTTCAAATTCAATGATATTTTCTTTTGCTAGCTCAAATATGCTGGTGAAACTCATTATTAAATATTTATATATTATTGTAGTTTTTGACTACAGAATTTCTACTTGCTTTCTCTTTATAATTTCATTATTTTAACTCTCATTTGTTCATATATTGTTTTTCAATTTCCTTGTGCTATTTTTCTAAGGTTTTCTTACACTATTGATCCTATTTAAGAGGGTTGGTCTAATGTCTTTATTTGATAGTTTAGTAAATGGGGCTTCTCAGGGATAATTTCTGTCCTTTTATTCCTTTGACAGGACCATTCTTCCATGTTTCTGGTACATTTCATAATATATTTTTTAAAAAATGGAACACTCTGAGTAATATTGTGATAACTCTGGAAATCTGGTTTTCCCATTGACCTTAATATATACTGATTTTCATATTTGTTAGAGTCATTCATTATGACTTTTCCTCACTAATTTTGAAGAATGTAAATTCCTTGTTTTATGTAGCCACTGAAGTTTATTTTCCACTTTTTCAGGGGTCAGTGAGTCAGCTGACATAAATTTCCTCAATTTAAAAACAAGTGCATGACCTTTTAAATATTCTAATGAAGCACCGGTTGATGGTTGTTGTATCCTCTGTTCTTACCCCTCAGATATCTTCCAGATAGCTAGACATGAAACCCCAACTTTTTGAAGGAGAAAATTTTCTCTGTCTGCTCTGGCACAAGCAAGCAAATCTCAGAATGGAAACTGCTGTATAGATTCTGCCACTGTGGCTCTGAGGGATGGAGGATTGTCTCTGGATCATGCCCACCCTCACTTATGAAACCTCAAAAGCTTGGCATCTTTTCCCTTTGTCCAAGTCTCCTGTGGTTGTTTTCATTGCTCAGTTTGAAGAATTGAAAATAAATAATTCCAATAACTTTTTCCAGCTCATTGATTGTGTTGTTGGTGAGATTGACCCTAGAATTTCCTGTTCTGTCATTTTGCATGAAATCCCCATTCTCGTTGTAATTTTTTAATGCTTTGGAATAATAATGATTTAGTCAACCCTATCTTTCTAAAGTCTGATGTGCTTAATACAGCCACTCAACATAAAAACATTCTATATCACAGTTTTATCATATCACCTGCATGTTTTTCTTTATATATATATCATTAAGAAATGATTTTAGTGTATTATATATACACATATATTCTATATATAGAGTTTTTATATGCATATATCTTAGTTGGCAATAACAAATACCACAAACTGATTGTCTTAAAAACAGGAATTTGTTGATTCACAGTTTTTGGAGGTTAGAAGTCCAAAATCAAGTTATTGGAAGTATCAGGCTTTGTTCCAAAATCTGTAATGTTCTCATGGTGGCTTGCTGCAATCCATAATCTCTGAATTTTTCACAGGGCAATTTTTTCTCCGCATTTGTCTTCTACTAACTGCATCTGAATTTCCTGTGCTTATGAGGCCTTCAGTTATATAGGATTAAGATTCACCCATTTCAAATGAGATCACATGCATAGGATCAAGGGGTAAGACATGAATAGTCTTCTGGGGGGCTTGATTCAAACCCCCAAATCATTATCTATCTATCATCTATCTATCTATCATCATCTATCTATCATCATCTATCTACATTTACATATAGGTCTGTTTTAAATGTTTCTATTCTTTTCCACTGTTTTACTTATCTATTTCTCTCACAAAATAATGTTCATTTGAATGCAGTATTGTTCTATCAAGACTTAAAACCTTCCAAGTTGTAACAGTTTTATTACTTTTTAAACTATATTTAGAGTTATTCATACATATTTATTTTTTAATATAAGTTCCCAAGGAATTCCTAATGAGAATGCAGTTCACTTCAACAAGCTGCTTCGGTCCTTGTTTTCTCAGTAATGGTAACTTCCACCATTCTTTGTCTTTCAATATCCCCAGTACATATGTCTAGCTTCTGAATGCTTCTCTGGTCTATGTATCTGTGTGTGTGTGTGTGTGTGTAGCAGGGACAGTAAACTGACAAAATATTAAATATATTTTAAATTCACATTCTTATTAATTTTATCCCTTAGCCATTAGTGTCTAATGAATTATTCGTCCTTTATTATAAATGGTGAAACCATAGGTGGTATCACACCTAATTTTAGAATCTGTACAGTCAAACATTTAGTGATATTTTTCCAATAATAAAAGGAAGCAAAAACAAATCAAAGAAAACATTACATTTATCTGTATGCTATACAACATTTCTTAGATCTCTTTTTTCTGGAACTCTTGTGTTGTGCTGGGTTGGTGGATCAATCTTTCACTTTCCTCATATATTTTCCTTTTAAAGAAGTATGAGCTAATTGTTTTCTCTGATCATAACAAGAAAGTCAAGAGGTTGTGCCTGTTGGTGCTTGTTGATCTGACTGATTGTGCTAGATCTGACCTTAATATATACTCATTTTCATATTTGTGGTCTCAGAATTCTATGAGAACATCACAGGAGGATGTCAGTATACATCCATGTTTTAATACTTATTGTTTCAGGATAGTAAGATAGCTGGCATGGCTCCTTAGCTAGTCCATATTTTAAAAATACAGAACAAAATCTTTCAGCTTCTCTTAAACCCCTTCCTAGCATCTACTTATCCATACTGCTTATTTATATAATACAAAAGCTTATAGTTCCTGATATGAGCCAGCTGATCAAAGAAGAGAAGAAAATTATTGCAAAGTCAAGAAACATCTTAGGAATTTTTGCAGAATCTTCAGTGCATGTTCAAGGTAGAGTTTTGGGAGCTCAAGGCCTTGAGGTGGGGCAAGGCTGAGACCTGGGGTATAAGTGAGAAATGAGTATTTTTCCTTTGAGAGCTTCTGACTGTAATATATTTTCCTCCACTTTTATTTGGTAATTTTCTTCTTTTTACTTTGCTCTCTCCACATATTCCCTTTAAAACAAATCAAACTGTTCTTCACTTTACTTATTTGTGTTTTATAACTCCTATTATGCCCTTCAGTGTTTTCATATGATCAATGTCATTTGACATTGGTGCATTTAAAATCCAAAACTCTTTAATTTTTTGTATTTCTCTATTTCAATATTGGATTCAATTTATTTAGTTGTTAAAATGGAATCAGAAGGTTCAGAATTTAAGAGCAATATTTCATTTGTTTTGGTTTGGTTATTAGCAATATCTTCTCTTTCTTGCTGAAAATGTAATAAATTGCAGCCATTACATCATAGAAAATAGCTCACACATAAGGGCAAAAAACAATTTCCACCAATACTGCCCTGGCAACCTGAAGTCAACAGGGTTATCTACTCCTATACCTTTCCTTTCATCCAGCCACTCATGCTGTGAAATCTTCTATAACACCTACCCTTTTGCATTTGTCCACTTCTATGAATAGCTAGAGGGAAAGAAGTTAACAGCCAAGTTGTAGCTAATCTTTCATACTCTGGGACCAGAGGCAGGAGAAATTATCAGATCAAAATACCATTTTCTGCTTACTCTTATGAGATCTCCTACTGTCAGTTTCTAGGGGAAAGTTAAGCAAAGATTTTATCTATGAAATGTGTTCAGGAGGATATACCTGGCTTCCTTAGATACTTTGTTGTGAACAAAAATGGGTGGAATTAACATACACATGGAAATGACTTACTGAAACATATCAAGACCTTTTATACAATTATTGTAATATAAAATAAAGGTGTTTCCTGACTGAAATAACAGCCTTTGTGTAAGGTAATGCCCTTCATGTATGATTTGGAGAACTTCTCTTTAAAATCTGGGACATGGTGGCATGTTGAAGTGGTAAAGAAGTCCTTGGGAGGTGTACCAGTAGTTAAGTTTTCATACTTTGCTTCTATCCCACATCACTTGTGACCTTTGAACTGTTAATAAAATGTGGTACTGTCTTAGATCTTTGTAGTATATTTTCCCTGAATGGTTTAAATATTTCTATTCCTGGAACTATTTGTTTTCCCTTGAGGTGGTCGTGTTGTATATGTGTGTATGTATATGTGTATTTTGAAGCACAAATGTGCACATGTGTTCAATCAAACATTTATGAACACCAGCCCCGGAGCATAGATTTTAACATTGTAAAACTATAGGCAGAAATTACCTTAACTCACTTGTAAACATGGTACCCTGTAAAGGAACTGAAATAAGTTGAATATTCAATCATGTTGTATTGGAATGACACCAACCTACGTGGATTTCACTAGACTGAATAACGCTAAATATAAACTTTTTGGCATGCAGTGTATTGAATTTCTTGAGGACAATACATGAAACAAAACCTATGCATTTGGGGGTAAGACTTTGTCCTGAAAAATTTAAAGTTTTATTTGGACAGAAAGTATTATTTGACTGGCATGAAAGAAAAGTACCTTTCCATCTCTCAAAAATGTATTGACAATTTGATCTTTTCTTCAAATATGGAATATATTTAGAATGTTCTTAATATTGGAGGTTCAGCTGCCCTCTGGCCTGTGGATATATCTAAGAAAGAGATTCTGAGGGGTGGGTGCTGCTCTGCTACAAACCATAAAATAACAATTTTGAGAAGCCCACTTGGGTCATAGAAAGGATTCTAGGACTATGTTTGAAGTGAGAAGTGATTGTAATAAATTATTTTAACTAGGATAAATTTTTTGGAATAGGAGATTAAGTATTGGAAATGAGACAACCTCCTTGTTCCACTAATTTATGGAGGCATTACTTGAACCCATATATAGAATTTGAACATATAAATACTAAATGAAGGATTCATCTTAATTTATCCTAATTTATAATGTTTGGCAAATTTTCCCACAGAGGATCACATTTCATCTCTAATGTTCATTGTATGGAATCAGAGATATTTACTTTTTATAAGCTGGCTTTAAGTGTGCTATAACTTAAGATTTTATTTATTTACCTGAAAGAAGGGTTTTATAATTTTATCTCATAATTTATTCAAATGAATTAATTTATAAATCCATAAATTGTGTATAATACATTTTCAAACATAAAGGAGAAATTTAACAAAAGAACCAATTTATCTTATTACCCTCTAAGGATTCATTTTTCTTTATGACCAAACTAGTATTTTTAATTCACTCATTGAGGACCTGATTGTTGATAAAAGCTGTGCACTTACAAAGAATATTCATGAGCACTATCTTAATATCCCTATTCCTTAGACTGTAGATGAAAGGATTCAGCATTGGAGTCACTACATTATACATGACAGATGCCAGTGTGTCCCTCACAGGAGTATGAGATGAAGAAGGGCTGAAGTAGAAAGCAATGGCTGTGCCATAGCACAACACCACCACTGACAGGTGACTGCCACAGGTGGAAAAGGCTCTGTGTTTCCCCTGAGTAGAGGTGACTTTGAGAATGGTGAAGAAGATAAGCACAGAAATATTGAGATAAAAGGTGTGAGAGCCAAGGAAACTCCTACCGAATAGATAATAATTGCATTGAAGGATACATCAGAGTAGGAGAGCTGCAGGAGTGGGTTGATATCACAGAAGAAATGATGAACAACATTGAAAGCACAGAATGAGAAATGTGCCATTAGGAGAGTGTGTAGAAGGGCATGGAGGAAGTTCACAACCCAGAGCCCAGCCACCAACTGGACACAAGGGTGAGGATTCATTATGTAGGTATAATGTAAAGGGTGGCAGATTGCCACCTACCTATCATATGCCATCACACAGAGAAAGAAGCTCTCCATATTCATAAAAGAAAGAAGAAGAAGAGCTGCATGAGGCAGCCTGAAAATGAAATAGTCCTGGTATCTGTCAAGGTGTTCACTACCATTTGTGGGACTGTTTTATTATTAAATCATGCAGATGCCTTACCCAGATAAGAGTTTTGTCAAAATAATGTGTCAAAACTATTATCTGCACTTTTTGTGCTTAGATATTACTTACTATTCTTACCATTAACAATAATAAGAATGCAGTGCTATTTTTGTCACCGGACTATGGATTAAGGGGTGAAATTGAAAATGTTTTCCCATAATCTTTTCCTGCCTATTTGACTTACTTACTTGAATGCATTTTTCTCTTGTTCTTGATGACCTATTATTTTCTTCCAATAACTTTTCTCAAATCACTGATTTATTAACATCCAGGGAACTTGTAACAATTATTAAAGATGTTGTTACATGGCTCCCATTTTTCTTCTCTGTCACCAATCTTATCAATTACTTTTATAAACTCAAAGTTCATCCAAAATTCCTGATTCACAGGATGATGCTTGGCATTTTTTAACACCCATGACCAACATCTAGGTTCCATTTCAGAAACACATTCTAGGGTAACATGTTTGATCTTTTCATCATCTACAGTTTCTTTATCTCCCAAATTTTAATGTTAACATGTCTCTTACTCATTTTGTATAACCAACCTTGCCCTTACTCTCTCAGTTACATTCATTTATACTTAAATCATGAGTTTCACTCCCAAATTTTCTTTTTTTGATCAAAATTTATCTCTGAGTCTGGTATCGTTTCATTTCCAGGTTACCCATTGTAACCGTTGGCCAATTTGAAGTAATTATGAATTCCAAAAATATAATTGGATCATGCTTGTAAACTGATCTGTTAATCTGGGCATGATTAAGTTATGATTAGGGCGTTGACTGGGCCACGTCTGTAGGGCATTGAGCCCCACCCCTTTGTGGGTGGGGAGTCAAATATAAAAGGCATGGCAAGAACAGAGTTGAAGCAGTTTTTTTTAGAATCAGTTTTGATGTTGGAAAGAAGGCCCCAGAAGAAGAGAAGCAAGCTGTTCACCTGATCGTCTCCAGCTGACCTTATGGAGGAACCAGAAGAGCTAAGCCCAGAGAGAAACACAGCTCCAGGAAGAGAGGAACCCAAGAAGCCTGAACCATGGCAAACACCGGCAGCTGTCTTGCTCTAACACATGGCAATGGACTGTGGTGAGAGAAGAAACTTAATGCTTTATGGCCTGGTATCTGTAGACTTCTATCCCAAATAAATACCCTTTATAAAGACCAACCCATTTTTGGTATTTCACATTATCACCCCTTTGGCTGACTAATACACCCATTTTGGTAACTCTCAAATCTCCAGTCACTTTCTTCCACCTCCAAATTCTCATCTCTGCCTCAACCCAATGTTGCCCTTCTTGTTTCTATACTATACTAAATCATCTGAACATTGCTGGTGAACTCAATGCAGTGCATTTGGGTCCAATACAATATTCTGAAAATCGATCTCATTAACCCTATGAGATTCATCTCCTATTGATTCCCATCAACTTTAATTACTCACCTTGCATCCCATTTTGCCCAATCCCAGGCAGCTCATGGTGAACCCTTTATTGACAAAATCCATTATATACACATATATATACAGTCCTTTGAGGAAGGAGCAACCTTTCAACTTGGCTTCCCTCAGCTGTAGGCAACATCAGTGCCATTTTTCTCACACCCATAATTGTTGTGCAATGTTATTTTCATAGCAAGCATCACAATTTCTTTTATTGGCTGATACATAATACCTTGAGGATAGAATTTTGATTTATTATGTTGCACCTTTAGCACACAGTTGGTTCAAAGTACAAAAATGAATGAAAACAATAAATAAATGAAAATTTCTGGAGGAATTTGATTTTGCTTATCTCTCATTTTATGCAATGAGATTACATGAATTTGGAAGAGAGTCCTTATTGTATCTTCTCATTTATAGCACATCATAATAACTGCAGAATTTTATCAAACAGGAATTTTTAAGTTACATTCTGCTCTTGAAATATTTACTATATTAATCAATAAAATTCTACATTTATATAATTACACTTTAGGTATATCTTCTATAAAATAGAAAAAATATTTATTACTACATATCCCCTTCTTTGAAATCTTTTGTCATCTAAAAATTTCTGCCCCATCCCATAAAATTCTATCATAAAACATAGAAGAGTGTTTGCATTGATTCATTTAAAATATTTTTAACACTTATCCGCTTACACGAATCCATTTTTTGCCTCAGTCTAGAGGCAAAAAAGGGAGGAAATGAGATACAGATAAATGTGTCCCTCTCTATAGAGAATAATAGTGTATCATAGTGGGAGTATTTACAAATTTCTTGTTTTTAGAAATACAAATTCAGAGGAGTTGAACAAGGGTACAGTTATCACTCTTGAGCTTAACATCTTAGAGGACTGAGTTCTGAATTCATCTTCTAATGATTTTTATCTTGTTTTTGAATTAGTTTCTCTGTATTTTGAAGGTTTTCTTCTTATTTTTACAGAATGAAATATTGAATAGAAGGAGAAAGACTGAAAGCCAGTGAAGGGGCTTAGATAAAATTCCTTTTCATTTATAGGGTAATATTGCTTGGGAGAATGAAGAATAGGAATAGGCAAGACATAACCCTATTTATTCCTTCCCCATAATGCTCAAGGTGAGCAATTAGTCACTGATGCTAAAGTGCCATTCAGTGATACAGAGGACACACTTGGTTTCACTCTACCCAATGGCAGAAAATATTTGGCAACAATATATCTGATAGGAGCCTAATATCCTGCATATATAAAGAAATCCTACATCTCAAAAATAAAAAGACAAACAACCCATTTAAAAAATGGGCAAGTGACCTGAAAAATAAATGGCTAAAAAGGACATGAAAAAATGCTTGACATTGCCAGCTATTAGGGAAATGCAAATCAAAACTATAATGTGATACCATCTTACACCCATTAGAATGGTAGCTATTAAAAAACCAGCAGGCTATAAGTGTTGGAGAGGATGTGGAGGAATGGGAACTTCATCCACTGCTGGTGGGATTGTCAAATGGTCCAGCCACAGTGGAGGACAGTTTGGTGGTTCCTCAGAAAACTAAGTATAGATCTTCCCTATGATCCAGTGATTCCGCTGCTGGGTATATACCCTGAAGAATTGAAAGCACAGACACAAACAGATATATGCACACCAATGTTCAAAGCAGCATTGTTCACTATTGCCAAAAGTTGGAATCAACCCAGGTGCCCTTCAACAGATGAATGGATAAACAAAATATGGTACATACATAAAATGGAATATTACTCATCTGTAATAAGGAATAAAGTGCTAAGACATGGGATAACATCATGGATGAATCTTGAAGACTTTATGTTGAGTGAAGCAAGTCAGGCATTGAAGGATGAACACTACATGACCTCACTGATATGAATTAGGGAAATTGAGCATTCTCAGAGAACTATTGTCTGAAAGATAAGTTTACAAGAAAGAAAAAGAGAACAGAAGAATGTGAGCCATCACCCATATGGACGTAACTTATGGTAAAGTGATAGAGTAGTTGTGTATTGAAGGGATAGAACAGGTGGGTAGTGATATTATTGGGTTTGGTGGTGCAAGGTTGACAGTTGAGTAGACTGGGAAGGGTGGTTTAGAATACCCAGGATACTGGGAGGAGAAATGGGAGAGGGACCAGTTGAACACTTAGGATTTGTGGGTATGAGGTTTAAAGTACAGAGGTGGGAATGCTCTTATGGCAATATGACAATGAAAGGTCACTGGTTTAGGGTGTTGGTTGGGGGGAGGACTTCAAGGAAGTGTGTGAGTGTTTATCCTGTGATAATATGTTGTATCAGTTGGTGGAGACCCACATATTGAGCGGGAAGGAGTTGGACTCCCATTTTGGGGAGGATCCATTTATTCAAAAATAGACACGCGGGAGTCTCTCAAGACCAAAGGCTGTTCCTAATAGGGGAGGACAAACCAGTGTGTCAAGACCTCTTGCTGCATGTAACAATGAATCTTGTCATCCAATGAGTCATGGGCCCTGGGGGGATTGGGAGGGAGGAACAGAATAGACCAAACAGAGGGTATTTAGTAGTCAGTGGAAATGTTCTTCATTACCTTACAGTGATGGACACAGGACATGGTAAATGTCATCAAAATTTATAAAAGTGTACAGTCTAAAATGTAAACTATAATGTAAACCATAGACAATGTTTAGTAGCTGTGTTTCACTATTTGTATATCAGTTATAACAATGCTACCATCCACCTATAAAAAGGTTTTAATATGGGGTAAAGAATGTGGAAGGAGGTTGGTATGTGAGAATCTCTTGTATTCTGTGTGTGACTTTGCTGTGATCTAAAACCTCTTTGAAAACAAAATGAAAAATAGTGAGACACTTGGGAAAGAGAGGGGGAAGGTGCCATGGTACAGACTGGACCATGTGATAAAAGGCAACATGTCAAAAAAAATTAAATTTTTTTTTTCATTTTTTAAATATCCCAAATCTTTTAATTTAATTTTAGTTTTAGTTTTTTTTTTTAGTTTTCATGTATTTTATCTCTTACATTTAAACTTATCATTATTATTTCATTTTCCTATTAATGGTATTGAGCTATTGTATTGGCTTTATCTTTAAAGAAGCTTTGGATCACAGAAGGGTTACAACTGGGTTGGGAGAAGATCATTGGTGGGGGGTGTCAGGGATGGGGGGTGCATCGGAGGAAGTTTACATGAACATACATTCAAGGTGTAAAAATTTGTTCAAATGTTCACAGGGCATTGTCACAGTAGGTGGAGAATCACTCAATAAATGAGAGAATACTGAATTCCCATCCTGGAGAGCTCTGTCACATTCTCCAAGGGAGCAGCAACAGTCCACCAAGTGCAGGGGCAGTGTCTGTCAAAGGAGGATGATCCACTGATGGGCTCTTGTTATTGATGACTAGTCTTATGAGTCTTGGCTCTTGAAATTGAAACTTAGCCTATTGTTATGGGGTGCCTAAGGGTTGCCTCCCAAGAGCCTCCTTCTTGCTCAAATGTGTCCTCTCTCAAAGCCAAACTCAGCATATGAATGCATTACCTTCCTTCCAGTATGGGACATGACTCCTGGGGATAAGCCTCCTTGGCACTGAGGGATTATTACCAAGTGCCAACTGGCGATATGACTGGAGAAAGACCTCAAATAAAAGGGGGAAGAGGTAAAGACAAATGAATTCATATGGCTAAGAGATTTCAAAGTGAGTCGGGAGGTCATCCCAGAGGTAACGCTTATGCAGACCTCAGTAGGACCTCATAGAGTTCAAAAGTGTATATCACCCCATAGAGGGCTCCTGCAGGCTCTGGAGACACCCAGGTTCTATGTCAGGGTGGATAGCTTTGGAGTTTGGTGTCTTCCCAGTGGGCCCTACTTTGGAATTTGTGCTTCTGAGAGTGACAGAGTTGGACTCAAATATGTCTTCCCTGTACATGGTTCATCTGTCCCTTCTATTTAAACCTATACATTGTGCTGGAATTTGTAGGTGTACATCCAGAGACTGGGCCCAGAATCTCAGTGGAGCTGCAACTACTACTCTACAGCTCAATGGACTCACCAAGGACACCTGGAAGGGAGATGATGATGGACAATGGCCATCCCAGGGAATGGAGAGAGTCTGCAGCTGCAGGCAGGATAATCCCATCCATCTTATCCATGGGATATAAGCCCCTTCTCAATTAGAGGTGAAGTGGACATCACCATCCCAGACTCCTCAGGACTGGCGGAATATCTATGGACTAGATTGGACTTACTGGTATTCTTTATAGACATATTGTGATTCAAGCAATGGAAGAAATTGCAACATTTATGAGGAGCCTGTGGCTACTGGATGCTCTGGGGGCAGGGAGAGGGAAAAGCAGTTGTAATACAGGGGCTTTTTTGGGACTTGGGAATTGTCCTGAGTGACATTGCAATGATAGATATAGGCCATTTTATATCATCATATAATATGCAGGACTGTGTGGGAAAGAGTGTGGTCTACAATGTGAACTATGATCCATGCTTAATGGCAAAGCCCCAGGATATGTATATCCATTGCAGATGATATGCCACACTAATGAAGGATGTTTATGTGGGAGGTTGTGGGAGGTGTGAGAAGAGGGGCATATGGGAATCCCTATATTTTCTGTGTAACATTTATGTAATCTAAGTATCTTTTTTAAAAATTGAGATAAACATTAAAAACATTTTAAAATGTTTGCACCTCAAAGGAGCTTGTCAAGAAAATGAAAAGGCAGCCTACTCAATGGGAGAAAATATTTGGTAATTACATACCTGATAGGGGCCTGATTTCCAGGATATATAAAGAAATCCTACATCTCAAAGATAAAAAGACAATCTATCTAAAATGGCCAAGTGATTTGAATATACACTTTCTGAAATGGAAATACAAATGGTTAAAAAGCACATGAAAAGATGATCAGCATCACTAGCTATTAGGGAAATGCAAATAAAAACTATAATGAGATATCATCTTACACTCATTAAACTGGTGGCTATTAAAAAAACAGAGGACTATAAACATTGGAGGGGATGTGGAGGAATGGGAACTATTATCCACTGCTGGTGGGAATGTAGAATGGTGCTGTCATTGTGGAGGATAGTTTGGCGGTTCCTCAGGAAGCTTACTATAGAACTGCCATATGAACCAGCGATCCCACTGCTAGCTATATACACAGAAGAATTGAAAGCATGCATACGAACAGATATATGCACACCAATGTTCATTGTGGCATTATTCACTATTTTCAAATGTTGGAAACAACCCAAATATCCATCAAGATATAAATGGATAAACAAATTTTGGTAAATACATACAATGGAATATTACTCAGCTGTAAGAAGGAATGTAGTATTGTCACACAGGATAACATGGAAAAACCTTTAAGACACTATGTTGAGTAAAGCAAGCCAGGCACTGAAGGACAAATATTACATGACCTCACTGATGTGAATTAGGCAAATTCCAGAGCTAAAATCTGGAAGATAATTTTACAGGAGACAGAAAGGGTGAAGAAGCATGTGAGTCAATGAGCATAGGGGTAAAATCTATGATAAGGTAGAAGAGTGTAGTTGTGCAGTGGATGGGCATAACAGTGTTGCAGTGATGGTATTGGGGTGGAAGTGCTGGTCTGTGAGGAGGGTAGGGTGGGAGGGTGGGTTAGACTGTCTTGGAAATGGGGTGAGGATTGGGGGAGGGTGCAGGTGAACTCTGGTGATTTGTGGGTTTGTGGTTGAAACCACATCATTGGGAATATTCTTTTGCAAATATGGCAGGGGAAGGTTATTGGTTAAGTTGTTAGATGTGGGGAGTACACAGGACAGGTTGTACCTAGGGCAGCCTTCTAGGAATTGTTTATTATTCATATTTTCATAGTTTGTTTTATCAGGCATGGAGAATCACATAATGATCAGGAAGTTTTGTTGGACTCCCATCCTGGGATGTCCTGCTAGGATCTCAAGCAGAGGGGTGGGAGTCTCTTGAGAGCATAGGCAGTGCCTAACAGGGGATATAAGGCCCATATTTTAAGCCCTCAGTGTTGCTGCATATATCTATGAACTTAGTCCTTCAATGAGGTAATCTTGGTGGTTACCATGGGTCCGGAGGGGAAAGAGAGGGAGGAATAGAATAGATGGAACACAGGACATTTTTAGAGTGATTGAATTGTTCTACATGATCCTGCAGGGATTGTTACAGACCCCATTAAACTTCATCAAAATCTATAAAAGTGTACAGTCCAAAATGTAAACCACAATGTAAATCATTGACCATGGTGAGTAGCATTGTTTCAATATTTCTACATCAATGGTAACAAATGTACCACTGACATGTACAATATTATAAATAGTGGAAAGGGGAAAAGGGAGAGCACATTGGGTATATGGGAATCACCGATATTCTGTACATGACTTTTCTGTAAACTAAACCTTCTTTGAAGACAAAATGAAAAAAATAAGACACTTTGTTAATAAATGGAAGCAAATGTCACTGTACATACAAGACAACAGATCTTACACTGATGAAAGACATAATGGGAAAATTTTTTATTTTATATTTTTTATGTTTTTATTCTTTCAAACTTAAAAAAAATTGTTTTTGTGTGTTTTTTCATTATTTTTAAAACGATCATTATTATATAATTTTCCTATTAACTTGATTCAATTATTTTGGGCTTCAGTTTTGAAGAAGTTTTGGATCACAGGAGTATTAAACTGTGGCAGGGGAAGATCATTGCTGTGGGGTGTCAGAGATGGGGATGCATGTCAGGAGGTTCACCTGGAGCATACCTGTAGGGCATATGAATGTGTTCAAGTGTTCATGAGGCATTGTCACAGTGGGTGGAAATATATGCAATAACCAAAGGAGTATCAAATTCCCATCCTGGAGAGCTCTGCGACATTCTCTAATGGGAGCAGTGACTAGTGAAGAAGAGTGGACCATTGGCAAGCACTTGATCGTGATAATTGTACTTATGAGCCTTTACTTCTTTGTTTTATTTTATTTTATTTTATTTATTTTTTTACATTTTTTATTTTTATTTTTAAAAGATGCTTAGATTACATAAATGATACACAAAAATTATAGAGATTCCCATGTTCCCCACCTCCCACACCTCCCACAGCCTCCCACATAAACATCTTTCATTAGTGTGGAACATCACCTGCAATGGATATACACATCCTGGGGCTTTGCCATTAAGCATGCACCATAGTTCACATTGTAGACCACACTCTCTACCAACCAGTTCTGCATGTTATATGATGATATAAAATGGCCTATATCTTTCATTGCAATGCCACTCAGGATAATTCCCAAGTCCCAAAAAAGCCCCTGTATTACAACTGCTTTTCCCTTTCCCTGAACAATGGGCTTGAGTAAGCTTACAGTTGTTCTACTGTAGACTTGTGATTCTAGCAATGGAAGAACTTTTATCATGGATGTGGAGGCAGTGGCCACTGGTGGTCCTGGGAAAGAGAAAAATAGGTATAATTTGGGGGCATTTTTGGGACTTGGGTATTATCCTAAATGACCTTGCAATGACAGATACAGGCCATTGTATATCTTCTAATAACTTGCAAACATGCATGGGAGAGAGTGTACATTACAATGTAAACTATAATCTATGCTTAGGGGCAATGCCCCAAAATGTGCTCATTAATTGTGGCAAATGTACCACACTAATGAAGGACATTGTTAATGTGGGAAAATGTGGGATGGCTAGGGAGTGGGGCATATAGGAAGCCCCCTATATTTTTTGTGTAACATTTATGTAATCTAAGTTTCTTTAAAAAAGAAAAAAATAGAGTAAAGCAACTCAGACCCAACAGCTTGTGCTGCAGTTTTACTCTTGCTTAAATATCTAAGTTACTACTTAGCATTTGCTTAGAATATGCATTAGCTTTTATGCATTTGGATGAATATATATAGCTAGTTATATAATTGTATGATTAATATGTTCAGGAAATCATGCTGGCACATACATTGCATGATCAAAACAGGGTCAGATAACTCCACCCCAGGGTGGGAAATGTACTATGTTAATTAAACAAGTTGAAATGAGAACAGCAAGGGGCTTCCTCTGTGCAGGTTCAGCCAACTGATTGAAGGTGGTTTTCATATTTCATGGCTTCAACAGGATATTCTCAACCACAAGAAATGGAATTTGACAATAGAGGGTTACATCTCATTTCTTCTTAATTTACATACAATTCTTTCCTTTGTATCCTAGCAACAGGGAAAGAAACAAGTTACTTTTAGGTATTCAGTCATCCTACATTCATCAGTTTCTTCCTTCTAGTTTTTGGTGATATTCTTATCACAGGGAAAAGGAGGAATTTCAGATCTTCTATAACTATTTCCTGCTGACACTATGGGCATTGATTTCTTAGGAAATTATAATAAGAGTGTAGGCTGAGGAGGAAAGTTAGTCCATTACAGTTTGCAATTGCTTTTGGATAAAGCATAGCAGTTGTGATATGAGTATGGGTGCAAACATCAAAAGAATTAAGGTAATAATTAATGAAGGGTAGCAGCTGCTTGATGAAGCTGGACTCATTTCAGAAGGAGAAATTATTTCCCCATGATATGAGGTTATTGGCTTTGTTCTTTAGTTTCTTAATGATCTCATTTCTTTGGAGAGATTGATGGCTAAGTATACGGATGCAGCTGCAGTCCCGGCAAATGTTGTGATTTTAAAAAGGTAAACAAAGGGAATAATTGGCTCTCTTTGATTATTTGTGGTGTTATATGTTTTGGGGTTTACTTTTACAAAAGTGTTGAATTTTGTTAAATAGGCTCTTCTGGTCACTGCTTTCTAGGTGCAGATTAACTGAAGCATTCCACAGTACAGCTGGTTTAGGCATTACTTGATATTAATTGTGCAAATGAACACAGTACTATCACTTGGCTCCACTGCAGAGGTTTTGAATGATTTACAAAACAGGTGTAAGGAATGATCACTATCTTCCCTCAAGGCTAGTCAGTGGTAGGCTCTGAAAGAGAAAGAACAGAATTAGTATCTGGTGGAGTTTTGTTTTGTTTTTTCAAAATAGAAAATGGCAGGTTCCCAACCGGCTCCACTTCATATTTCACTTTATGCTCAGGTGTGGCCTCTAGCTCAGGATTTCTTTTATTTACTGGAACTGACAAGTAGTAAGGTTTCATTTTAGTATGGTGAAACTAGGGCTTGGTTCTCTGTAACTTAAAAGAATGAGAGGTTAATAATACCATGTCGGGCCCTTCCCATTTTGGTTTAAGTTGATCTTCAGGATGTTTATGGGGAACAACAAGGGGCAGATTATGCTGGTTTAACAGTATATAAGGAACATTTAGATTAGTTGATAACAAAGTTAATAGGTAGGGCAGTTCTAGGAAGAGGCTTCTAATACCATATATTTTCCCTTTCTAAATTTTTTGAGTTTTCTTCAGTGATATCAAAAACTAGTTTAGGCCTAAGAAGAGTTCACATTGATACACATAGAGCCCCAGCAGGAATAGGAGACCTCAGATTATTAATAAAGATTTTTACCGGCATTTTTGTATAAATTGTTGTTTTATAACAATGTTTTGGGTTACTCCTATGTCCTATGGGTTTAAGATTCTCAACCTGAGAGGGTCCATAGGCTAGTACCATGGCCAAGTGACCTTATTTTCCCAGTTTATATGGTTTGAGGCATAGGCAAGAACAGATTATTACTACTTCCACTTTTTGACTGTAGGGCTACTGTCTCTTTAACTCATATTTCCAATGCTTGCATCAGTCTTGCTATTAGAATTTCATTTGGAGCAGGGGCTATGACTGAGGTGCTGAATTTAAACAGGTTAAGGTTGGATATAGTTTCTTTTATTTAATATGCATTTTATTTTTTAAAAAGACACTTAGATTACATAAATGCCCACATGCCCTACCCTGTACCCCTCCCATATTTTCCCACATTAACATCTTTCATTAATGTGGGACATTTGTTACAATGGATGAACACATTTTGGAGCATTGCCAGTAAGCTTGGATTATAGTTTACATCATAGGTTACACCTTCTCACGCACAATTTTGTAAGTTATGACAAGATATATAGTGGCCTGTATCTGTCATTGCAATATCATTCAGGACAATTCCCAAACCCCCAAAATGCCCCCATATT
Organism: Tolypeutes matacus; assembly: GCA_026826555.1. Lineage (NCBI taxonomy): Eukaryota > Metazoa > Chordata > Mammalia > Cingulata > Chlamyphoridae > Tolypeutes > Tolypeutes matacus. The sequence continues at coordinate 2,068,283 of JAKSZT010031697.1, forward strand.
ACACTTGTTTTTCCCTCTCTCTCCTATCAGTAACTCCAGTGGCCACTGCCTCCATATCAATGGTAAAATTTATTCGATTCCTAGAATCACAATAAGATTATAGTAGAATAACAGCAAGTCTACTCTAGTCTATTGTTCATTTCCCAGTCCTGAGGATTCTGGCATGGTAATGTTCATTCCTACTCTAATTGAGAGTGGGTTTAGACACCATGGGGCAGATGAATGGGATTATCTTGCTTGCAGTTGTAGACTCTCTCTATTCCTTGGGATGGTCATTGCCTATCACCATCTCCTTGTTACTTGTCCTGGGTGAGTCCAATGAACTGGAGAGGAGGTGGTGCAAATCTGTTGAGATTCAGGACCCATCTGCCACATGTACAGCCCAAAGATTTAAGTTTCTTGGGCATATACCTATCAACTGTAGTACTAATTATACATTCAAGTAGAAGGGGCAGAAAAGCCATGTGTAGGGAAACCACAACTGAGTCCAACTTTGTCACACTGGGGAGAATAAATTCCCAAGTAGGGCCCACTCTCAGGGCACCAAACCCTGAGCTGTCTGCCCTGCCTATAGTGCCAGGATGTCTCCAGAGCCCTCAGAAGCCCCACTATTTGAGGCAGTATTTACTTTGGCAGTCATTGAAATCCTGCTGAACATGCATAAGTGTGACCTCTGGAATGACCACCTGGCTCACTTTGAAGTCTCAGCCATATAAACTAATGTGTCTTGACTCTTTTCAACTTTTGGTCAATGTCTTTATCCAATTGTATTGCTGGTTGCTGTTTGGTAGTAATGCCTCAGTGCCAGGGATGCACATCCCTGGGAGTCATATCCCACAGTGGGGAGATGGTAATGCATTTACATGCTGAGTTTGTCTTAGAGACAGTCCACATTAGAGCCACAAGTAGGGTCTCAGGAAGTAAATTTTAGGCATCCTATAATACTTGGCTAAATTTCAATTTAAAAAGAAAAGGTTTATAAGTACAGTAATCAATACCAAGGTCCCACCAAAGTTCCTTAGTCTATTGTTATAAAGATCTATCAGTTTTTATTTACTCCTTTAAAAGGCCATTCATCCTTCATCCTTCTTATAAGACCTGCACCAGTGGGGTTATAAGGTAGATGGAAAGTTCAAACAATAGCCCAAGGTTTATAGCCCAAGACTGTGTGAGGTGAGCAGTAAATGGAGTTTGTTTATCTCTGTTAATTTGGGCTGACACCCTGTATAGGGCAATTACTTTTTTTTGGCAGTGAATAGTAGCTTGCTGGTTACAACAGTTCTGTGGCAGTGTTTGTAGCAGTGAAAGCATAGCTTGTCCTTTCTGAGTGGGAGGGAACTGATGTAATACACTTGACATTATGCTACTGGACTCTGTGCTCAACTAATATGTCCCACCCAGTAAGGTATTTGTTGCAGTTATTGGAATGAGCATGATGGACACTCATGGGTGATGTACAAAAACTGCTGGCAAGTAAAAGGTAGCTGGAACTGCTGCCACAGTGTCTGGTAGCCATGATGTTTGCTTTTCCTGTGGAGTTAATCTATTGCTTCTTGGGTTTCAATGGCATGATTTCAGATCTTCACAAGGATACCTGTCTCAAAATTCCTGAGAGGGGTGTTAGAGGGGTGGGCAGGGATATAATAGTTACCTGTCATTGCTGGCATGTTTTTGGATGTCCTTCTACAGATTTCTCCCCCATAGAGGGCAGTCCACAACAGTCCATTGTTCCTGTCTTGTTTCTAGTATTTGCAATTCACCCCTGATAGGGATGGTAGTTTTCAGAGTGGTGGTACACTACTGGGTTAAGCCCTCTACTTGCAACAGGGCAAGGTATGCTGTACTCAGTTGTTTTTTCTAAAAAATAATATCATAATTTGGTCCCCTTCCAAAATTGGGAACAAAAACCAAGGGGTAGTTGTTTAGAATGTTGCCTTTGCCACAAATCTCACTCAAAGCTAATATTGATTCTGGTTACATACAAGTTATAGGGTAAGTTATGGTCTACCCCCCCTTTACTGTATGAGTCTGGTTTCTATCTTTTTTTTTTTTTTTTTAAGCAGCTTGCTGGGGGTCCTCCATTCCAATGCACAATCTTTCCTGATTTAAATGATGGATGAATGGTTTCCACTACCCCCAACAAGCCCAAAATGGCCACAAATTGGTTTGGAGTTTCAGGACACAATAAGATTAAACTACAAAAAATATTTTGGTGAAAAACACTCTCTGCTTTGTATACTAACATAAGTGCTTATTTAATTTTTGGCTATTTGAATACAGTTCTTTTAAAAAATTTTGTTAATTTAATAATACTATCTGGAGGTATGAAAATATACACTGAACAGACAAACACAAAAGATTTAAGATTCAACAACAGAAACATAAAGTAGCAAATGAGTTTATCAGCTCTCTGTTCATATGAGATTTGGATACCTTAAGGGCCCAATGGTTTCTTCCCATTCTTGGAACATCCTTGAACTTGTGCATGGCCATCAAGCCTGTGATCACCTAAGTTCTTAACTGATTTCTGAGGCTTAGAATTGACAATAGTATGATCCTTCCTGACAGTCAAATTAAATGTTAATATCTGAATCTTCTCTTTCATATATTTGAGGTTATTCTGTAATAACCACAGTTGATGATATTTTATGGACTCTCTATATAGACATCATAATAATCAGTTAAAATATAAAATTACTTTTTATTACAATAAGTGTAAATGATGTAATAATTTGAGATGATATTAATAATGGTGACTTATGCACACACATATTCATTATGAATTATTAGTAATATGGATGACATGACAGTTGTGGATATAAAGTTTTAATAATTTATATGCTTATTTTTAAGTAGTTCAACAATAAAAACCTCTCTTAGAAGGTCTATTTTTCTTTCTCTGTGCAATGGTTTAATCCATCCAATCTTTTATCCTTTTGCTTACACTGTTCCCTAACAACCTCACCACTATTTTCCAAGTAGAACATTTGCCTTCTTTCTCATTGTGCTTATGTTTCTTTGATATCTTGACACTGAATTCAGCCATGGACACTCCTGCACATGATATCATGGGATAATACGATGGGTTGAATTAAAGAGAATCTATATATATCTGGTGTAGTATGAGCTGTTGATGGGCAATTGGAGAAGAAAACACAGTGGTTGCACACATTCCATGAATCCTACTTGAAAGAAAACAGAATTTGCTCCCATTAACCTTAAAAACTGCTTCTAAAAGTACTGTTTTAAGCTTAATTCTTTGTACCATTATTTGGTATCCTTTTTGGTGTATGTGTGCTTGTGTGTAAGTGGTTAAATATCTTTAATAAATGATAAAAGGCTTTTGCTATCCCCATGATGTCCATATTATATAGATAACCTTGAATTATTTTAAGTAATTAAATTTGTACTGAAAAAAGTATAACAGTCATAGTTTGAAACCCTGATTGGAAAACAAACAAACACAGTTTTATTTCAAATAAAATTGCTTCATAAGGATTAATTCTTTGCACATGTATTTCATTAATTCTAATTTTATTAATTCTAATAAATTATTAGAATTAATTTATTACAAAATAATATGAAATAAACTCACTCACTAATTTTTATTTAAGAAAAAAATCAGTGAGAATTGTTAAAGTAACTTTTTTTCTTTTTTTGTTATTCTAACTACTGCATTGTTTTTCAGAGCACGCACCACATTAATTCATTTCCTAATGCACGGATACCTATTCTGTCAAAACTCTCAGCTTACTAAATGATTTGATTTACAACACTGTATTAATAATATGATCGGGTATGTATCAATATTATGCTTTCACCATATCTTTGTGGAGAATGATAAAACCTAGATTTCCATTATTGCCGTTATGATATTTATAAAAATGTGTTTCCTTTATGCCTGAGCTTTTTAATATCCATATAGGAATAATATTTTCAATATAACATTTTTAGACATCTTTTTGGGGTTTCTATCCATATTCCTTTGTTTTGAAAATGGTTTTGTTAACATGTGCTAGCATATATTTATTTTGTTTTAAATTGGAGCAAGGGAAACCATCTCCTATTTTTCCAATCACCTTGTTTACTATGCCTATGTGTCCTTTTTGATTTAGATAACTTTTACTAAAAAGAATTTCTTTTGCCAATATTTTGTAGGTTTAGAAATTGTTTGGGAGATTATACATAACAATGTGAGTTTACAGTAGTCTCTCCTTTATCTATTAGTTCTGTAGTTTTACCTCTTATGTTTAGGCTTTTATTTTATTTTATTTTCATAATTTTAAAGCAAGAAAAAATGATACAGATGAATGTTCTTCCTTTGGGGATCTAGTGTTCCTCTCACTATCTACCAAGCAATCTACTTCTGTGTTGTCTGACCAAACTTTTCATCAAGTTTATGAAGTTCCTTGGATATATATATATACTTATTCCTGAGCACTATTCTGTTCTTTTAACATAATTATTCCTGCATTAGCACTATACTGTATGATTTATTAAGTACTTGGTAATATTAATGTATGTTATTTTATTGACCTTCTATTCAAAAGATTATATATGAAGTCGATATGGTACTTAAAAATATAAACTACCATGCAAAACAGCAAGGGAAGTGTAGAAAAGGTAAACAAACCTTAAAGGATACTCTACATACATAGTTGAAGAAAAATTACTTTAAATGAAAGTTTCACCTAAAAAATAATCTTATATTAAATGGAACTCAATCTGAAATGCTGTTAAATTTCTGAAGAGCTGATAATTACATTCTTTAATTAACAAGGGATACATATTGATCAAACAGAAAGAAGAAAATGAATCTCTACTTCAGCCAGCCAGCTTCCCCAGGGGAATTTAACAAACCCTTCATCAGAGCTCCCAGCTTGCTGTCTGCCTTCTGTAATTCAGCCCAAACCCCATGGATGTGTGAGCTGAACCTATAATAAAATCTCATAATATAGACAACCAGCAACATGGCGACAGAGTAAGGTGCTCCTAGAATCAGCTCCTGTTACAGGGCAGTTAGTAATCACCCAGAGCTAACTAGAAGACTTGTCTAGGGGCTCCAGGAGACCAGAAGTGCATTCTGCAGCATCCTTGAAATAGCAGAAAGAGGAGACTGCCCATCTGCAGAGACGATTTTTTTTTAATTTTTTTTAAATTTTTTTATTTTTTTTATTTTTATTTTTTAAAATTTTTTTATTGTGGGTAAAAATCAAAATTTTCACAATACATACCAACATTTGCAAAATGATATATAGATATATATGCATATATGTGCATTTGCTTACAAAAATGTGATTTATGTATTATATAAATATATTTTAAGAGATGTTTAGATACCCAAAATATTACACGGAACCCACTGGGATTCTCATGTTGTCCACCTCCCACACCTCCCACCACATCCCACACAAACATCTCCCACAAGTGTGGCCCACCACCCTCAATGGACTTACACATCCTGGGGCCCTGCCACCAACCATAGACCACAATTCACACCGTAGACAACACTCTATCCCACACAGTTCTGAGTGGTGTCTGCTGACTTAAAATGGCCTACATCTGTTGCCACAACAGTACTCAGGACAACCTCCAAATCCCAAAGAAGCCCCTGTATTTCAACTGCTCATCCCCTCCCTGCTCCAAAAGTGTCTGGTGGCCACTGGCTCCACCTCATTGCTACAATTTCTTCCATTGCTAGAATCACCATATGTGAACAACAAAATAACATCAAGTCCACTCTAATCCATAGTTCTTCCCCCAATCCTGAGGGGACTGGGATGGTGATGTCCACTCCACCTCCAAGTGAGAGAGGGATAATATCCCATGGATATAGTGGGTGGGATGATCCTGCCTGCAGATGCAGGCCCTCTCCATTCCCTGGGATGGCCACTGCCCATCATTGTCTCCTCGCCAGGTGACTTGGATGAGTCCATTAAGCTGTAGGGTAAGGGTTGCAGCTCCACTGAGATTCCATGCACACCTGGCACATAGGTAGGCCAGAGGCTCCAGTCTCTGGAAGTGTACCTAAAAACTTCTGCATCACATATAGGTTTGGGTAGAAGGGACTGATGAACCATGTGCAGGGAGGACCCATTTGAGTCCAATTCTGTCACTCTCAGGAGCACAGATTCCAAAATAGAGCCTACTGATAAGGCATTAGTCTCTGGGTCTATCCCCACTTATATAGGACCTGGGTGTCTCCAGAGCTCTCAGGAGCCCCTCTCTGTGGGGTGATAGGCACTTAGATGTTCTATGAGCTCCTACTGAGGTGTGTGTAAGAGTTACCTCTTGGATGACCTCCCGACTCTCTTTGAAGTCTCTTAGCCACTTGAACTCATTTGTCTTTACCTTTTCCCCCTTTAATTCAAGGTCTTTTTCCAGTTGTGTTGCCAGTTGGCACTTGGTATTAATCCCTCATAGCCAGGGAGGCTCATCCCCGGGAGTCATGTCCCACGTTGGGAGGAAGCTAATGCAATCATATGCTGAGTTTGGCTTAGAGAGAGGCCACATTTGAGCAACAAGGAGGCTCCCAGGTGGCAACCCTTAGGCACCCCACAACTGCAGGCTAAGTCTCAGTTACAAGAGCAGAGACTCACAAGGGTAGTCATCAATAAAAAGAACACATCAGTGGGTCATCCTCTTTTGACAGGCAATGTCCCTGCACTCAGAGGACTATTGCTGCTCCCTTGGGGAGTGTGGCAGAGCTCTCCAGGCTAGGAATTCAGATTCCCTCATTTATTGTGTGATTGTCCACCCATCGCGACCATGCCCCATCTTTTGATCCTTTGAACGATTTTGTATATCTTTCATGTATATTCGGATGAACTAATTCCCATGAAACCCCTTCCCAGACACCCCCCACAAATAATCCCCTGCAGTACCCATTGTAAACCTTCTGTGATCCAGATCCTCCATGAACATGTAGTCCATAAAATAATCAAATACACCTACTAGGAAAAAGCAACGAGTATGATAAGCTTACATGCAAGAGACAAACATAAGGAAACTCAGGGAAAAAAAAAAAAGAGAAGAAAAACAAAACAAATAATCAAACAAAAAACAAAACAATATAAAATATAATTAGCAGATTGGGACATTCAAAAAATGGGGAAAAAGGCAAAGGAAATGCCTTTAAAAAATATATATATATATTCTATTTTTTTTCCTTTCTCTTTTTTTTTTTTCTTTCTTTCCTTTTATCACTGTGTCATCGGATGTCCGGTGTGCCGTGACACCTTCCCCCTCTGAATCCCCACTGCCTCCCAATTTTTCATTTGATTTTCAAAGAAGTTTTAGGTCACAGCAAAGTCACACACGGAGTGCCAGAGACTCCCAGATACCAAACCACCCACCCTTCCCCTCTCCATATTAACCCCGCCCTTTTTTTTAATGTTAGCATTGTTATAACTGTTATACAGATAGCAAAATATAGCAACTAAACATTGTCAATGATTTACAGTATAGTTTACAATTTAGATGATACAGCTTAATAATTTTGATGATATTTACCATGTCCTGTGTCCATTATTGTAAGATAATGAAAAACCTTCCCCATGACCACCAAACACCCCATTAGATCTTGGCTGTTCCCTTCCCCCCAGCCCCCCAGGGCCCATGATACCACCCTATGGAATGTCAAGATTCACAGTTACATGCCCTGGGGATTTGAACCTGCCCTTCCTAATCCACCCACTCACCAGTGCTGCACCACCAAACCCAGGAACACCACCACCCATCTGCCTGATTCCCCAACATGCAACCACACTCTATCCCTTTACCATAGATTATGTCCATATGGGTGATGGCTCAAAGCCTGCTCTTCTCTTACTCTCCTTTGTTAACCTATCTTTCAGACAATGGTTCTCAGAGACTGCTCACTTTCCTCAGTTCAGATCAGTGAGGTCATATACTGTTCATCCTTCAGTGCCTGGCTTGCTTCACTCAACATAAGGTCTTCAAGATTCATCGACGTTATTCCATGTGTTAGCACTTTGTTTCTTCTTACAGCTGAGTAATATTCCATTGTATGTATGGACCACATTTTGCTTATCCATTCGTCTGTTGATGGGCACCGGGGCTGATTCCAACTTTTGGCAATGGTGAACAATGCCCCTATGAACATTGGCGTGCATATATCTGTTTGTGTCTTTGCTTTCAGTTCATCTGGGTATATACCCAGCAATGGGATTGCTGGATCATATGGAAGATCTATTGTTAGTTTTCTGAGGAACTGCCAAACTGTCCTCCACAGTGGCTGGATCATATCGCAGTCCCACCTGCAGTGGATGAGGGTTCCTATTCCTCCACATCCTCTCCAACATTTAGTGTCTCCTGTTTTTTTAATAGCTGCCATTCTCATGGGTGTAAGATGGTATCTCATTGTAGTTTTGATTTGCATTTCCCTGATAGCAAGTGATGTTGAACATTTTTTCATGTGCTTTTTAGCCATTTGTATTTCTTCCTTGGAGAAGTGTCTTTTCAGGTCACTTGCCCATTTTTAAAATGGGTTATTTGTTCTTTTATTTTCAAGGTGTAGGATTTCTTTATATATGCAGGATATTAGGCTCCTATCAGATATATGGCTGCCAAATATTTTTTCCCATTGAGTAGGCTGCCTTTTTATTTTCTTAATAACATCCTTTGAGGTGCAGAAGTTTTTAATTTTGAGGAGATCCATTTATCTATTTTTTCTCTTGCTGCTCGTGCCTTGCCTGTGAAGTTCATGAAAACCATTTCCTATTACAAGGTCCTGTAGCTGCTTCCCTACATTGTATGTGATGGTTCTCTTTTCTCTTGCTGCCTTGAGTATATTCTCTTTGTCTTGAGCATTGGACATTTTGACAAGTATATGTCTTGGAGTTGGCCTGTTGGGATTTATAGTGTTTGGGGTGCGCTGTGCTTCCTGGATCTGCACACCCATCTCTCTCAATAGAATTGGGAAGTTTTCAGCCATAATTTCCTTCAACACTCCTTCTGTTCCCTTTCCCTTCTCTTCTCCTTCTGGGATGCTCATAATGCATATATTTGTGCGTCTTGTATTATCGGTTAGTTCCCTGAGACCATTCTGGATTTTCTCTATCTTTTTGTCTATCTGTTCTACAATCTCTTTGATTTCAAATCTTTCCTCTGCCTGTTCAAATCTGCTGCTATGTGAGTCCAGCGTCTTTTTCATTTCTTGGCTTGTGCCTTTGTTCACCATCATATCCATTACCTTTTTAGGCATGTTAGTTATATCTTCAGTATGTTCTCCCAGTGTCTTCTTTATATCCTTAATCTCTTCCTTCAGTTCTTTAAGTTGGTCCATGATATTTGTTTGGATAGCTTTGATTAGTTGTTCGATGTTCTGCATTGCTTCCTGGTTTTTATTTTGTGCATTGGAGTGGTCTATGTTTTCCAGTTTCTCAGAGTCATTTGTATTTTCTGTTGCCCTCTGGTCATCATATTATCTTGATGGGTTTGTTCAGTTGATTAGCTTTTCTCTATGCTCTAGAATTTTATTTAGCTGTTGGTTCTGTTTGTGAGTTAAGGTTTCACTTTGGCAGTTTTTCTTCTTATTTTATTTCCTTGCTTCTTTCTATGTTCCCTTGAAGGCAAAATGTTAGGGCCAGAGGAATCAAAAGATGTAAGGAAGGCAGAAGGAAAATAGTAATATTGATAAAAGTTAGAAGAGGGGCAAAATGAAACTTAACGAGATGAAATTTAACTTGTGTAGGCAGTGTAGAGTATTAGGAAAAAATATGGAGCTCCTACAATGGACTAGGAAAACAAATGGAGGAATATATATATATAGTGATTTAGAAAGCTAGAATTATGAGGAAGGAGAGAAATAATAAAGAAGGGTCTGAAAGGAAAAAGTTAATACTCATAAAAAAAAAGAAGAAGAAAACAAAATTGATGGAATAGAAATTGACACCCTTAAGTTGTGGGCCTATGAAAAAATGTTGTCTCTAAGTGCCACAGCAGAAAACAGAAGGCAGAAAGATGCAGGAAGGATAAGCGATAGTTTGTAATACAGAATCAATATATACAGCGAGTGGGAAATTACTGTAAAAGAATCCCAGCAAAGAAGTGACAAGCACCTAATTAAAAAAATAAATAAATAAGGAAAAAGGAAGGGGGTAGGAAAGAGGAAAGAATAGCAAGAGACCAGAAAGAAACAGAGAGAAACTAAAGATCCACACAGGCAAGCAGTCAAACAGAGCTAAGGTGGGTCAATGATTCCCCTAGGGTCCACGTGGATCCTTCCTGCCTACTTGTGTTTATCAATCAATTTCCCCACAGGGTTCTATATGCAGGTCCTGAAGCAGGTTTTATCTATTAAACTAAATTAAAAAGAATTTATTTTTCAGTTGTTGAGGTGACCTCACTTTTTTTTTTTTTTTTTTTTTTAGCCAAATGCAGGACCCAAAATAATTCCTCCTCTAGACCAACCCCCTTACGGAAGGAACCCTAGCTGGGCCTGTGGAAATTAATCAAGCACGTCCCACTTTCCGGACTCCCCAGGTTAGCTGTAGCTCTGTTGTTAGTCAGTGAGGAGTGCTAAAGATGGCCGATTCTGTCCCTTCTAGAGCCGAGCTCGAGCGTCACCGGGCTGCTAAGTAAATCAGTTTGAGTGCAGATTCGCATCTGCTCTCAGCCTAATGCTGCTTCAGGTCGGCTTATCTGCTCCCCAAAGCTATGGGGCGGTGCAGGCAGCCAGACCGATGTCTAAAAATAAAAAATACCCTTCCCTGTCCTCTAACAGAACCCTCCCTCTTTTGGGAAGTATCCCTTCTTTCTGGCTCCACAGCGGCCTCGATCTTATCCCTGGGTATCTAGGGAAATCAGCTCCATTCCCCGACTATAATCCCCCCTTCGGTTCACCGGGTGCTAATTAGCTCATTTGTTCTGTTCACACAAGGTCCAAGAGGCGCCAGGCTGCCAGATCCCCAGAAAATAAAACTTTTTCCCCTCTCACGGCTCCAAATGGCCGTTTTATTTTATTTTATTTTTCCTCCCTAACCGCAGGGCTCAGCCGTCTGTGCCAAACACCACCGGGAGCCTTAGAACTCACGAATCTCTACAGTTCCATCCATACTTTTTTTTTTTATTTTTTTTTTATTTTTTTATTTTTTTTATTATGGGTAAAAATCAAAATTCTCACAATACATACAAACATTTGTAAAATGATATATAAATATATATGCATATATGTGTATTTGCTTACAAAAATGTTATTTTTTATATATATATATACATATATTTTAAGAGGTGCTTAGATTACCTAAAATATTATACGGAACCCACTCGGATTCCCATCCATACTTTTGATCCACGCAGATAGATGTCCCAAGCTTCTCACTCCACGCGTGCACAGCACAGACCCCTGGGCAGGACCCCATCCACAATCGGCCTTGCTCTGGGAGCTCGCAGTGTGTGCCCTCCTACACTAATGCCATCTTGGCCCCCTCACTCTGTAGAGATGATTTTTAAGTAGAGCACTCCATGCCATGGAAGCCGGTGCCCATCCTCCACTGGAGGCACAGGCTGCCTCGGGATCTGTTCCATGGCTGGAATTTGGAAGCACCACTTCTCAAAAATAGGGAAGGAAGAGATTGTTGGGCACCAACTTCAGCTACTGATTGTTGAGTTCAGCGGGCTAAAGTATATCCTAAGAACAGCTAAAGTTTGAACTTGTCCAAGTCAGAAAGTGGCTGGTAGCCACCATCTTAATTCTGTGCCTGGCACAAGGGTAGGCAAGACTGACTGAAAATCACAGTGCTGGCAGGGACTGGCTTCTTTACTTCTAGATCAGATTGCTGCTTTAGCCTAAGCCCCAGGTCCACCTCAGACAGGGAGGAAGTTGGGGGTAGCTGCACCAGCCTCTCCTAGAAATAACAGGTCATGCCATGGAGGCCAGTGATCATCCTACTTCAGCGGTGTAAGCCACCCCAGGAGTTATTCTCTGGCAGGAATTGGAAGCTCCATTTACCAAAAACAGGGGAGGAAGAGATGGTTGGCCATCAATGTCAGCTATTGATTAGTCATTTCAGCTAGCTAAAATATAACCCTAAGAACAGCTGAATATTGAACACGTCCAAGTCAGAAGGAGGCTGGTAGCTGGCATTTTGACTCCACCCCCAGCATGAGAGGAAGCCAAGCTCACTGAAAATCATGGTGACAGTAAAGATCAATTTCTTTCACCCAGATTGGTCTACAGCCCTACCTTAAGCTTCAGCCCCACCTCAAGCAAGGAGGAAGATGGCGGGCCCTGCAACAGCCTATCCAGGTAACTGCAGGTACATTTGGCTGATGGAAACTGAATAATCAGAAGTCTACCAGGGCAACTGCAGTCATCTTGGACCTGCACTGCATAGATTACTTCCCACACCTGCAGCTCCATCCCTGCTCCAGGCAGGGGAAAAAAGGGTGTGAAGCTTCATCAGTCTCTCTGGGCAACTGGTCTAGTTCTGCATGACTTGGGTTATTCCACACAGCTGTGGCTTGGTCCCTACTCTTGGCAAAGGAGAAAGTTGGGAGAAGCTTCATTGGTCCTTGGGGCACTGAGGGCAGCTTGAACTTCCACAGCTTACAGCACCAACTACATCCTTGGCCCCTACTACACAACCAGCAAGAGAGAAAGGGCAGGAATCCCTAAACTAAAGAGAAAAACTGCATCCAGAATAAATACTCTAGTAAGCCAGATGCAAAGACACTAACAAATTACAATCCACACCAAGACACAGGAAGATATGCCGCAGTTAAGGGAATAAGATAAGCCTCCATATGACTTAAAGGAGTTGAGACAACTAATCATAGATATTCAAACAAATATCCTTAGTAATCAATGAGATGGCTAAAGAAATTAAGGATGTTAAGAAGACATTGGATGAGCATAAAGAAGAATTTGAAAGCATACATAGAAAAACAGATCTTATGGGAAGGAAAGGTGTAATAAATGAAATAAAAACACACTGGAATCATATAATAAAAGAGTTGAGGAGGGAGAAAAAAGGATTGGTGAGCTTGAAGAAATTGTCTCTGAAAGTGACCATACAAAAGAACAGATGAAGAAAAGATTGGAAAATCTTGAACAAGGTCTCAGAGAATTAAATGATAGTAAAAGAAGTGCAAACATATGTGTCATAGGAGTCCCAGGAGAAGAGAAGGGTAAAAGGGCAGAAAGAATATTTTAAGAAATAATGGCAGAAAATTTCCCAACCCCTTTGAAGGACATAGATATCCATGTCCAAGAAGTATGACTTACTCCAATCCAAAAAAAAATCCAAATAGACCAACTCCAGGACACATACTAATCAGAATGTCAAATGCCAAAGACAAACAAAGAATACTGAGAGCAGCAAAAGAAAAGCAATGCATAACATATAAGGGATACCCAATAAGATTAAGTGCTAATTTTTCACCAGAAACCATGGAGGCAAGAAGAAATGGTATGATATATCTAAGATACTGCAAGAGAAAAACTTCCAGCCAAGGATCTTATATGTGGCAAGATTGTCCTTCAAAAATGAGGGCAAGTTTAGTATATTCAGGCTGCATGGTGTACAAACAGATTCTAAGTGGGACTTTTCAGCTGCCTCCCATAAGGCAGGGGAGCATGGATGCAACCATTACTTCAGATAGGGTGGGTCATCCTGCTTTGAGTAATGGTATGCATAAGTGAAGCCTTCTTAATGTGCTGCAGCTGCTGGTGTTCCCAAAACAATACTGTCAACATAGGTGAAAGTGATGGGCTTACGGTCCTAATCCATTTACTTCTCCATGATCAAAGTAGGTGGATTTACATTATAGAAAAATAATGTGGAGGAGTAGGCTGGGCCTGCTTAAAAGGTGAAGGGGTGGATGGTAAGGGAAGTCTCAGGAATCTGTTAAGCAACCATCACCCAGACCTCACCTACTTATACCTTCTTCTCTGGGGAAATCATATACACACACTATATATGGTCATCTTCTGGCCTTCAGCTACCCCCACAGCCTTTGCTATTGTGTAACATTCCACAGCCATGGAAAATGTTAAATCTGAAAGCCCAGCCAGACCTTAAACATGAAAACTGGAAACAAACAGCCCCAGATACTAATGAAGGCAGGAATTCTCAATGGAAGACCCCCTCTCCCAAAGGAGATAAAAATCACACTCAAACAGTAGAGATTTGTCTTTGTTCTCTGACACAAAGCGGGATATATGGTATTGCTATCTAATGTCCTTGATTCCAACAATTTTCGCCATCCTGGAAGACTGACAACAATGAGATATCTTTCCCTATTCTTTTGGACACTGTGGGCTGTATTAGTAATGAAGAATGTATTTGTTCTTCTGGTCTCTTTGTGCTGTACAAGTAAGAGATTTGTCACCTTTCTCTTATATGAATCCAGTTGTGTGAAGCTGTCATCCATCAGTTCCAATCTGGAGCAGTTTTCAGCCTCCTGGCCATGATGGGACTTATTGCCCTGATCTTATGAACTCTTTATGCTTTGTCAGTAATAAAGAGACCATTTGCTGAAAGTTTCTATTATGTCCATGAATCTGTGTTTACAGGATGCATTGTTGTTGCAACTCACTCCACAAATGTCATATATATTTATAATTATTATATATTCTTGTTGAATTGATTCCTTTATTTGTATATAATGTCTGATTATCTCTTGTAACAATTTTGTCCTAGAGTATATTTTATCTGATATTAGCACAGCTACCCCAGCTTTCTTTGTTTACTGATTGCAAAATTTTATTTTCATATTTTCACTTTAAATCTACTTGTCTTTGAATTTAAGGTATCTTGTTAAAAGCATATAGTTATTTCATGATTTTACCTGTTTTTCCAGTCTCTGCCTTCTCACTGGAAAATTTAATCGATTTACATTTAAAATATCTACTGATAATGCAACTTATTTAATCGATTTTGTGGTTTTTATTCATTATGCTTTTTCCCCCCTGATTTCTTCTATTGCTAACTAATTTCCTTTTTATTAATTAGTCTTTTGTAGTGACTAATTAATAAAAAAATTTAAATAATTTTGATTCCCTTCTCATTTAATTATTGGATGTTTTGCATATTTTTTTTCTGGTTGCCGTGAGGGTGCCACATAACATCTTAAATCTATAACATTCTCATTTGATTTGATACCAACTTATCTTCAATATTATACAAACTATATTCTTAAACCCCTCTGTCTAGTCTACCCCCACTCTTTTGTTCTTGTCACACTTTATATCTGTACCCATTATGTGTACTATGTCATAGATTTATTATGACATCTTACAGACTTCTATTTTGGTCCTCTAAGAAGTAAAAAGTGTAGTTACAAACCAAAAAACTACAATACAATAGAACTGGTGTTTATAATTACCTAAGTGCATAACTCTGCTGGAGATCTTTATTTCTTTATGCTGCTTCAGTCTACTCTCTAGTGTTCTTTACTTTCAATCTGAAGAACTCCCTTTAACATTACTTATTTATCTAGTAATGTCTTAATTTCTCTATAATTTTTGAAAGACAGTTTCAATGGATATAAAACTCTTGTTTGATAACTATTTTGCTTATGACAGTGAAAATTTCATACCACTACCTTCTTGCATCCATAGCTTCTGATAAGAAATACTTAATCTTATTGTCACTAATTTTTATATGATACATTGCTTCTGTATTGCAACTTTCAAGATTCCCTTTTTTGTCTTTGCATTGAGCAATTTTGTTATAATTTGTTTGAGCATGGATCTCTTTGAACTTTTCCTCTGTCAGTTTTTGGCTTTCTGAATTTGTATATTAATTAAATTTGGGAGGTTTCTTGCCTTTATTTCATTGAATATTCCTCCTTCTCCTTATTTTCTCCTATTCTTCCTTGGAGTTCCATAATGTATATGTTGCTATTCTTGCATGGTATCTACACATGTCTTGAATCTGTTAATTTTTCTCATTTTTTTCTTTCTGCTCCTCAGCCTAAATCATTTCAATTTTCTTAATTTCATGTTCTATGATTCTTTCTTCTTTCAGTACCAATCTCATATTGAATTTTTAAATTAGTTATTCTGGTCTTCTTCTCTGTTTGTTTCATTTAAATATTACTTCCTCTTAATTTTTATATTTTGGGGATCACCTACCATTTTTCTTATTTATTTAATTTTTTTCCATGTTTTTCTTTAGC
Organism: Tolypeutes matacus; assembly: GCA_026826555.1. NCBI lineage: Eukaryota > Metazoa > Chordata > Mammalia > Cingulata > Chlamyphoridae > Tolypeutes > Tolypeutes matacus. Next base: position 2,084,429 of record JAKSZT010031697.1, read on the forward strand.
TCTTTGAGTATATTTAAGGCTTTTTACTTAAAAAGTCTTTGTCTGCAATCTTCAAAAATTCTGTTTTTTTTTTTTTTTATTGATGATGTCTGATATATTATTTTGTTCCTTTGGGTGGGCCATCATTTTCTGTTTCTATGTTTTACTTGTACTTTTTAAATTACACACTGTATCCATTGTTAAAGCCAACACATATCATGTTATCTGCTTTTAGTAGCCTAGCAAACTAAAACTCATGCTCTTGACACTCTGAAATAGACTTTACACTCCACAAAAGCTCTATCATAGGTCTTAAATCTGGTCATCATCTGCTCCAGAAAACTGTATATTAATATTTCTTATACTGATTTTATCTGTTTGCAAGCTGTTTCTGTGTGCAGGCATGTTCTGGGATGGCAAGACAGAAGAGACAGTCCTGGTTCAGTCCTTTAGGCCACTACCAGATAGACTGGCACAGATATACATGCCCAGAGCAATTAATCTTCTCCCTTGGTATGGGACCAGGGATCCACACAGAGCACAGATCTGTTCCACATCAAGCCAAGGAGGATTTGGTAAGGAGCCAGCAAGGGCAACACAGACTGTTCATTGCCATTTTAATATTGCGTTTTTTTCTTGTTTTAGTGCTTTCCCCTTTAGAACAACCTTTAAGTGTGTGTGTATTTGAGCTCTGAGGAAGAAGTCTGCCAGTTTTTGACAATTGTTCGAATATTTTCTCGGGGAATGGAAGTCAGGGGTGTCTCATGCCAGCATCTCCTATGAGTTCACAAGTTCTATAATGAAAATATATTTTAAAAATAATAATAGGGCTGTTTGGGGGGAAAATACATCAAATATAAGATATGGATTACAGTTATTAGTATGACTTTTATGATATTCTTTCATAATTTGTAACAGATATGTCATAACATTGCAAGATATTGTGGTGGGTTGACATATGGTATGCCTATATGATGTTATGCTTATTTGTTTTGTAAGTCCACAACGTTTACTGTACACTTATTGTTTATGTACATTCATGTATGAATTACATACTTCAATAAAATGAAAAAATAACAAAATAAAAATGCCAAAAAATATACAGATTACCAAAAATTATTATTGCAGAATAAGCATTCTTTTGAAGTTCAAACCAGACATTCAGCTATGTAAACCAATGGCTAGGGCATAAATAAAAAATTTAATATACTTTGTTATTTTTATTTTTTGAAAAATAATTAGATTACATAAATATTACATAAAAAATAAAGGGGATTCCCATATGCCCTGCTACTTATCCCTCCCTCATTTTCCAACATTAATAACATCCACCATTACTGTGGTACATTTTTACAATAGATGAACACATTTTGGAGCAATGCCACCAACCATGGTTTATAGTTTACATTGAAGTTTACACTCTCTCCCATACATTTTTGTAAGTTTTAACAAGATATAAAGTGGCCTGTATCTGCCAGTGCAATTCCATTCAGGACAATTCCCAAGTCCCAAAAATGCCCCCACATTACACTTATTTTTCCTTCTCCCACCCTCAGAACCTCCAAAGGCCACTGCCTCCACATCAATGGTAAGAGTGCTTCAATTGATAGAATCACAATAAGTCTATAGTAGAATAACAGTAAGTCTACTCTAATCCATCATTTATTCCCAAATTCTGAGGATTCTGGGATGGTGGTACCCACTCCACCTCTAATTTAGAGAGGTTTAGATCCCATGGGACAGATGGATGAAACAATTTTGATTGAAATGGCAAACTATTTCTGTTCCTTGAGATTGCTGTTGTATGTCATCATCTCTTTGTTAGTTGCCCTGGGTGAGTCCAATGAACTGGAGGGTAGGTGTTGAAACTCTTCTGAGATTCAGGATCCAACTGTTATGTGGACAGCCCAAAGATTTAAGTCTCTTGGACATACACATATCAACTCTAGTAATAACTATAATTTCAAATAGAAGGGAAACCACAATTGAGTCCAGCTCTGTCACACTGGGCAGCATAAGTTCCAAAGTAGGGCCCACTGGCAGGGCACTGTACTCCTGAGCTGTCTGCCATGGCTATAGTGTCTGGGTATCTCCAGAGTCCTCAGGATCCCCACTATTTGAAGCAATATTTACTTTGGCAGTAATGAGATCCAGCTAAGACATACATAATTGTAACTTATGGAATGACCTCCTGACTCATTTGTCTTTATCATTTCCCCCTTATTGTCAATGACTTTTTCCAGTTTCATTGCTAGTGGATGCTTGGTAGTAATCCTTCAGTGCCAGGGAGGCTCATACATGGGAATCATGTCCCAAAGTGGGGGAAGGTAATGAAGTTATATGCTGAGTTTGGCTTAGAAAGAGGCCACATTTCAACAACAAGGAGGCCCTCAGGAGGTAATTCTTAGGTACTCTATAATTCTAAGCTAAGTTTCAATTTGAAAAAAAATAAAAGGTTCATAAATACAGTCATCAATACCAAGGCCCATCAATGGACCATCATCCTTCACCAGTCACTGCCCCTGTCCTTGGGTGATTCTTGCTGTACCATTAGAGAATGTGGCAGACCTCCCCAGGATGGGAATTCAATATTCTTGTGGTTATTGTGTAAATCTCCACCAACTGTGACAATGGCCAGTGAACACTTGAACACATTTGTAGGTCTTATAGGTCTGCCTCAGGTGAACCTCTTCCAATGCATTCCCCATCACTGACTCCCCACACCAATGATCCTTCCCTACCACAGTTATAACCCTTCTGTGATACAAAACATCTTCAAAATTAAGGCCAATAAAATAACCAAATACAATTATTAAGAAAATGAAATAATAATGATGGTTTCAAAATAATAAATAAAATAAAAAATATTAAAGATAAATTTAAAATAAAAATATACTTTTAAAAAATTGACATTGTCTTTCATCACTGTAAGATCAGTTGTCTTGAATGTACAGTGACATTTTCTTTCATTTATTTTCCCAATGACTTTTTTATTTCATTTTGCTTCAAAGAAGCTTTAGTTTACAGAATATTCATGTAAAGAATATAGCAGATTCCCATATACCCAATATCCTCCCCCATTCCTCTTTCTCCTATTAATAACATTTTATGTTTGGATGACACATTTGTTACAACTGATGTACAAATATTGAAACATTGCTACTAATGGTCAATGATTTATATTATGGTTCACATTTTGGATCATACACTTTAATAAATTTTGATGAAATTTAACATGGTCTGTATCCATCATTGCAAGGTCATGGAGAACAATTCCATTGCCCCAAAAATGCTCCATATTCCATCTCTTCTATTCATCCCTCCCTGTCCCCTCAGGACCCTTGGAAACCACGAAGATTCAGTCCTTGAAGAAAAAGATTCATGGTTTCCTGCAACAACATTGAAGTCTTGACATACTGGCTTGACCCTCCCTATTAGGCACTGACTATGCTATTGAGACACTCCTGCCCCTCTATTTGAGAACAGAACAGGACTTCCTAGGATGGGAATCCTACACCTTCCTGCTTATTATATTGGTCCCACCCAGTGATACTACATACTATGACAAGATCATCACTCACTCCCTAGAAGCCTGCCCCAGGTACACCCTGTTCAAAATACCCCCCACATCCAACACCCTAATCCAGTAACCCTCCCTTGCCATATTTGCCCCGAGTACATTCCCAACAGTGTAGTTTCAACCACATACCCAGAAATTCCCAGAGTTCACCTGCTCCCTCCACCAACCCTCTCCCCAGTTCCATGGACAGTCCAACCCACCCTTCCCACTCTACCCCCTTCACAAGCCACCACTACCACTGTCATGCCCATCCACTGCACAACTACACACTTCCACCTTATCATAGATTTTGCCCATATGTCCATTGGCTCACAACCTTCTTCTTCCTTTCTCTCTCCTGTAAACTTATCTTCCAGACTCTAGCTCTGTGAGTCTGCTCAATTTGCTTAATTCATATCAGTGAGATCATGTAATGTTTGTCCTTCAGTGTCTGGCTTGCTTCACTCAACATAAGGTGTGCAAGATTAATCAATGCTATCCTGTGTGTTAATACTGCAATTTTTTTGTACAGCTGAGTAATATTCCATTGTATGTATGTACCCAGTGCTGGGTATTTACCCAGATGAATTGAAAGCAGGGACAAGAACAGATACAAGCACACCAATATTCATAGCAGCATTGTTCACTATTGCCAAAAGTTGGAAACAACCCAAATGTCCATCAACATATGAATGGATAAACAAATCAAATCTTGATACCTTTAACATGATTGAAATCATACAAAGCATGTCTCTAATTACAATTGAATGAACATTTAATTCAATAAAGATATCTGGAAGATCCTAAAATATTTGGAATTTTACCACTTTACTTTTAATCAGTCAATGGGTCAGAACATATTTAAAGAATAAATTAGAATGATAATGAAAACAAAACATATCAAAGTTTGTGGAATCTTTCAAAAGAATTAAGGAAATTTTCTGGACACTGAATATTTATATTATGAGAGAAAAAATATAAAAAATGTGTTATTTAAGCTTGCAGCTTAGAAGATATAGATAGAAGATTGCAGTTGTACAGAGACTTTTCAGTACAATAACTTCTAACATATTAATTAAATTAGTAATCTATTTTTGTTTACAAGATATCCTATACTATTTCAAATTAAATACATGTGTGGGATTGGGAATCATATTGGTTTCGGTTTAACATACTCAATTAATATCTGCTGATGGGTGAATTTGCCCATCATCTGTTTTACAATACTAGCTAGGGAAAATCCCTCAGTCAATATTTTAACCATTCCCATAATATATTTACCTAAAGGAGACACAACCACTTGTCCACTCAAACATTCCCATTTCATCTAACCTTTCCTTTTGATTCCATCAATCTTTTCATCATCATATTCTCCCAGTCTAACTGTAGCCCCTGTTAGTACTTCTTGAACAGGTTTTAGAACCCAAGACTTTGAGCTCCCATGTTAAGGAGTACAAGAAATGCCTCTTCTCCACTCCCTAGCCTCTTTAACAACACACATAGAAATGGCTTGCAGTGCCCTGACAAGGGTCAGGATGAGGGACTTTGATCTTTTCTCAATCCCTTTTCTGATTAGTTTGCAGGAAAATCACCTCAGGTGATTCAAGATCTCTTTTCTTATTGTCAATTTTGCTGTCTGGATTAAATTCCTCCAAATTAGGGTAAATAAAGCAGGTTTGTTTAGGGGTTTTCAATGCTGGGGAACCAGCAGTGACTCTTATCCATTCACCCAACCTATGACCATTCTGCACTAAGATCTTTTTTAATTCCATATCAGTGTTTGCTTCACCCATCCCATTTTTTAAATAACAATTTAAAGATTTCCACAATGCTAGGACAAATTCCTTCATTCTCCTCTTTGTCCTTCCCATTCTCTTTTAATCATTTTAATATTTAATTATCTATATTTAGTATAATTTTCCCCTTTAGTAGTGGCCCTGGGGTAGCCCAGATTGCCTAAAATCCAAACTCGTCCCAACAGGAGGGTCTGCTTCATCACTCTGCACTTTCAATTTATTTAGTACAGATAACAATAGCCACAGTATTGTATATTAAGCTTTTTTTTCTTGTTACTTTGCATTTCCTTAAGCATCCAGAAAGCCAAGTCTTCAGGAGTTGATCCATCTTTTCCAAATTTCATTGATAAATTTTAACTCTAGTAACTATTTGTAACAGATCTGCAGCTCCATACTAGAGTTGACCCAGTGGCCATCAAGCAATTATATGATTATCAAATCCTGCCCTGTCTTAATTTCTTTTCCCAAATTGTGTTTCATTGAATCAGGGTCATTCTAATAAACCCCACTTCTGTTGCTAATTGTAGTGTTCAGAAACCCCCAAGATCTCCCTCACTTCTGACACCAGTTGCAAGTGTGGGTTTCCTCAGGTAAGCAAAGATACTCATATCAGGCAGAACATTTGAAGGACAGTTATTATCTCCCAGACATGGACGGCAAAGGTCAAACCTCTCTTTGGACAAAATTCATCCTTTACATCACAGCTGGGAACATGAGCCTTAAAAACAAAGAGGAATTTAACAGGTTATGAATATGCAGAAAAGAAAAATAAAACACCAGTAATAAAATCTGGTCATGGAGTTAGCTATGTTTGCAAATATCTGGTACAAGGAAAGACTAATTAATTACCCTGTCTGGAGTCCTAGTAGATTATGTATAGGTGATTATTTTCCTGCAGACATGTAAAACATTTCTCATAATCACACTTATGTAAAGCAAATTCTGCTGATTGATTAGATTCATAGGTAATGAATGTTAGAATTACATCATCTTGAAGAGTCTGAAATCGTAAAGATTTTCTCAATCTTCTTTACTTTCTTTTTATACAACGATTGGAAACTTTATTAATATTATTGTTCAAAGTAGATATATTTCCATTAACCAAAAGTCGTGTCATGTATTCTACATTTGGTATTTAAGGCCAAAGGTGTGATATTATTGTGTGACTGGAAATTTGGGGATTCATGGGCTCTTTGGTAGTTAACTCATTTGTAAATCCCTGAAATAATTATTCCTATGAGCACTGTATAGACAGTAGAAGTTTAGGGAACTCACAAACTTCTAATATTTAAGAAGACTCTGACTCCAAACAGGATAAGAAATTAAGAAACTTCTTTGGTCTCTAAGTGAAAGAAGATTTTTATCTTTGTGTGCATATGTATATGTGTTTTTTTCCTGGGAAATTGATAATGGATTTGTAATGGATGTGTACCTCCTATAAGTTTAATTAGAATTTTTCTAGGTATATGACCTCATCACAGAAAATTGAATAATTAGTTTGGATTATAGACTGGACAACATTAAGGAGTTGAATATAATTTATTTTAGTACATTAGGTGCTTGAAGTTATTATAAACAAAAATCTGTTCTGTTCTTGAGTTATACTGGTCAAAATTGAATGACAAACCAGTTATCCCAAAAAGACACACAGAATAGCAGTGGTATTAAGGGGGAGCAGACTCATGAAAATGAGGGCAAGACACCCTGATAGAAAGACTGCTGTTTCTTTTAGGAGGCAGATATCCATGGCCCTGGTGTACTAGGGTTGGTCCCTACATTTCATAGAAAGATAACTATTGAATTCTAAAGAGGAGCAATAAAGCATGTACCTTCTAATTTAAGGAATGGGATTATATCTTAACAATAATGTTGGGAGATTTTTCACCCAACTCACTTCTCTGATAACATTGGTACAAATATTTGATTTTCCATAGCTGATGTATTAGAAAAGCAGTGAACACAGAGCACAAGGGGGTCATTTGTTTTCATTCTTCTTCACAGTAATTCTGAATCAGTTTGTCTGCTCACTAGATCCAGAAACTCTCACTGTGTTTCCATCATCTATGCTAGTCCATAGGTAGTTCAGAGAGTGATGACCAACTGTTCATATTTCACCTCCATGTACTTCATCTTTCACTTTAATAGTGATATTGCAAGCATTTTACTCTCCATCAATCTTTTCTCTGAAGTGATCTTAAAATTTATTGTAAGCCCAGGGCATAAAAAAGCAATTTCATTTATAATGTCCCTGAAATCCCCAGTACACTTTTATAAACAATTTACCTGAACATTTATTCAACTCATCCCACTGTCCATAAACATCCCTCTGACTCTGAAAGAGTAATGTTACAAGACTTAGATCATGTTCATTTATATTTACAAATAAGTTCTTGTAATAATATATCATCAACCAATATTTTTCTAGTAGGTAGAATTTTCTTTAATTTTGATTATATTTTTAATTAATACAAACTTTACATTTTGTAAAAATGTGAAAGTGTATTTTAGTTTTTAGTTTTTAATTTTTCCTAAAAAGTTATATTCTCTATCATACAATGAGGAAACAATCTTATTTTCCATGTCATGGTACTTTAACTTAATTCATCACATTTCATCTTTCAATTCCCCTGGGTTTTTGGAGGATTCTATAGAATGAAGTGAGTTTATTTCATTTTTTTTCTAGGTAGTTAAGCTATTTATTATAACATAATTTGCTGTGTAGTCATTTATTTTTCCAGTAAAATATATATTTATTTATTTATCATTTGTCAAATTATCCATGGTAGAAGAATTATCTTGTTGTGGGCTGTTCTTTTCAAATTCATATTTCAAAAGGATTTCAGCACCATAAGACCAAATGGTCAGATTATTCACATATGATAGCAATTTCAACTGCATCAAATATATAATTTGAGAAAACTCATCATTTTCTTTAGAATATTTAAATGATTTTTACATAGTCTCAGCCGATTATGTACTTGTACACATGAATACCCCATATTTTCATGTGAAAAGCATTTATTTTTCATTCAGAAATGCCACATTTCATTTTTATTGAGATTGCTGCTATAATATCTGTTTCAGGAAAACACATAAGGAGAAATTGATCCTCCATATAAGCCATATGCGGGGAGGATAAACCTTTAAGACTATTACTTCGCCTCAATGAAGAGAAAATTGTGCAGAATAGTCCAAGAAGAAGTACTGAAGAATACTCTGTCATAGATTTGTATGGCTGAAATACAAATTATGAAACTTTGAAATGAATTTTTGCCTCATAGGATTCATAATGTCCACTCTCAGATTGACACAATAAAAAACAGATGAAAAATAAATATGAATCCACCCTGGATCATTGATATCACAGCAAACACTAACATATGCAGACCCCAAATGGTTCCCTGCTATTTTCACACCCACACTGCATAAATATACACCACTGACAATGTCCTCATCATAAAGCCATTTACATGAAGCATCATCTATCCCAGAGAGCAAGTTTACCTCCAAATGCATTGGGACAATGGGATCACCCAGAAAACCAGTATAGTATGTCCAATTAAGGAAAAAAAACAAAAGATGCAGCAAATTTATAAGAAAATTTAAAATTCTGATAATTTATATAGAGACTAGTGGAGCCTCAATAAATAAACACTATAGTCATTGAATTTATACTTGTGTATAAAACATGAAATTAAACATGCTGTTATTGGTGTAAAGAAAAGGAAGCTAGTTGTCTAGAAGAAATGTCTGAGAATATTACATCATACACAATAGGAGACATAAAGCAATGCATTTTTTTAAAGTAAAAATGACACATGGAAATAAAATTATTGTAGTGCCAGACAGAAAAAAAGGAGTGAAATACCACCTGCAAGCAACTAGATCTGTGCTTTGTAAAAATGAGATAACTTTCTAACTAGTTTCCCCACATACTCCCTGCTCTCTCACAGTCTATTGTCAGACACTCTCCTGCTCAAAAGTATGCAAGATCTCAAGACATCACAAAACAACCCAAGCTCTTAGTCAGGACCTTAAAGATTCACTTTAGTTGGTGACCTCTTCCCTATCTTATGTTTCACTATTTTGTATTCACTTTATGTACTGGAATATCGTTGATATCCTTGTTCTTCCTCTAACATGATAACAAACCTCATGCTTCCTCTTAGCTCTTCCAAATGAGACATTCTGTACTATTGACCACCACTTTAAGTCACCACTGAACTTGAGACATACTGCTCCACATTCCTAAACTCTAGCATGCTCTCACCTCATCTGCATTTTAAATTGCAAGAAGAAAAAGAATGCATTTATTCAAATTAATTTTCCCCTATGTCACACTGAATATAATATTATTCTACTGAATAAATTAATTTTATTCTTCTTGTTTCTAACAACTCAAGTTAAGTAAAATTTAACCTATAATACCTGAATGCAAAATATTTCTACATAATCAATATTAACCCTAAAGTTATTTCTTAAATATATTCCTCTTACAACAGTTTGCTTGTATAGAAGTAAACATTACGGTTTCACAACAATATTAAAACTCCATCAGTTTAGTAATGTAGGAAGATAAAATTTTAAAAATGTAAAAACAAAGATAAGGAAGTTTGTGGGAATCATGCTAATAAAATAATAATTTACTACAATGCTGGTATATTTGAATAATAAAAACTAGAGCAATATTACCTTTATGGATTCAAATCCTATTAAAAATAATGAGTTAAGAATGTATAAAATATTTATAATGATATAATATTCAAATTATTATATTTATTAATGAATGCAAATCATAAAAATTAAAAGGTAAACCCTATGATATATGTGACATTTTGAAGTTTTGTGAAGACTAGAAAATTCATAGTCTTTGAACTAATCAATTCCTGTGGATGTGGAACCCTGCATCAGTTCTTACACTTGTTTGTTCTGGGGAACAAATTCTACAATATTCATTTATTATTGCTAGCCTTTATTTTGCTCTTGCATTTTTTCCATGTTTGCCTCTTATGTTTATATTTTCTCAGCTGTCTTAAACTCCATTTTTAAAAGACAGATTCAAAACTTTCTACACAGGCATACCCCAACTCACCATGGTGAAGTCATTCTTGGCTTCTAGTATGGCAACATATTTAGGTAGATACTATAAATATGCATCATAATGCAGAGGATGGCAGATGGCAGCATAGCAACCATAGGACATAACTATAAGGAGGGCAAACTCCATGCCAGCAAAAAATATAAAAAGAAACATGTGTGTCATATGCTTGGAAGGAGACCGTATGATTGTTGGTCAGAGAATTCATGAGGCTTTTAGGGAGGTTAACAAAGATGTAGCAGATATCAATCAAGGACAAATTCTTCAGGAAGAAATACATGGGAACTTGGAGAAGGTCAATGGTGGTGAGGTGATAATGAAGAGGGTTCACGTTACTGCTACCAGGTAAATGAGGAAGAAGAGTGTGGCACAGAGTCTTGTAGCAACCTGTCATCAGGAAATCCCATGAGCAAGAATTCCATTATGATGGTCTTGTTTAATTTCTAGACACATCAATTCTTATCTATAGAAATATGGATAACACTGGTAGCTAAACTATTTAGATATCTTATCAGTAGTTAAGGTTTCCTAGTCATTTTCACTTTTGCTTAACACTTAACATGGCTTGATATTGTTTGGGGTAAATTTCATCAAAATTGCCCCAGGGAAACAGCGTCATAAAGCTCCCCTTCTTACAATACTTAAGAACAAATTGAAATTCTCCTTTCATTAAGGGCAGTTTAGAAAAGTCCAAAATGTAATGACATGCAGTCTGTCCATGGAACAGGTGTGCCTTATATTTTCTTTAATGCCTTACGGTGTCTAGCTGGTGGATTAGATATTTGGGGATATAATTATCATGTAAAGTAGTTAACACAACTTTCTCCTTGTCCTGACTGATTTGAGAAGTCTTACAACAGACACTGCTCTTGCCCTTGAAAAAAATGAAGCAAATAATGTAGTAAATAATATAGTAATATATTAAAATTAGATAAGAAAATGGTATGTTTTTTCAAGTAAGGCTGAAAATAATAGAGAAAATCTTCAGCAGAATAAGGGGAAAATTTGAGTTAGTATCTAACTGGGATGATAACTTCTGGTTATTATATAGTAATGTTTGTAATAGAAGTGTAGGGTGTCAAGACAATTTCATCCTAACCTATTGGTTAGAGACGGACCCCTAATGTGATAGCCATCTATTTTCTCCCTCCAAACTACAAACATGATAATGGGCTTGGAAGACCAATACCCGTGACAGTAAAATGAAAGTTTTAATGATCACTCAATGATGGATGGAAGTTCTTCATTACCTCCTTTACAAATCTATCACTTTCTTCCATCTTCTATTTTTCCCCTTCCACTACCTTTCATTTAAACAAATATATGTACTCTGAAAATGCATTGGGATGGTCAAAGGACACCTAGAGTCATCATAACATTCTTTCACCCTCTCTGTCTTGGAAACAAACTGGTTGAATAATACTCTCACAAAATAAAGCAAGTTTCTTTTATGGATATATATGTCGATGTTAGCATTTTTTCACCTTAAGGACAGATGAAAAAAAAAGCAGTTGAGTAAATTTAATCATCAAAATTGTCAAAATTACCAGGGATTTCTCTTCCATTCATTAGACCTGGCATGAAGTGGAAAGAGATCTCTACAGTCATGTTCAGGGTAAGATCCATTTTCTCTATTCCATCCCTTTACCGTGTGTTCTCTCTTGTAAGCAAAGGATGGTCTTCTGTATCTGTCCTCAAAAGACTCTTGCATTTCAGAATAGCTGGATATTTCATGACCAAACCTGGTTAATGACCTCTATGAGTCCTGTGTTATTTCTGAGTTTCAGGTTAAAGCCCCTGTCCAGCATGAGTTCAAGGTTAATAATCTCTTGCACTTCCATGAGGTCACCATTGTATGATTGGGCCGGGATTTAGTTAGTGAAAATAGCCAAGGGTTATGATGAGAGTGAACTTTTCCGGAAGCAACAGAGACAACAGTCTGAGTCCCTTTAACACCAGGACTTAGGGCTGCCCAGTAGGTAATGAACATATTCCTTGGGGTTTTCTACTATGAGCATTTCACAAGGACTGTATGAATATTATTAGACTGTTTCTTTCCACTCATTAACTTAGGAAAGTATTATCTTTTTAGGTGAAAACAGAACATTTGAATTCAAGCATTTGTATTTAATTTCAAGAACACATTTAATTATCAATGCTACCTTTAAAAAAATCATTTAGTTCTATTTATTGCCTTTTTAAAACTAATATCTATGAAAATGTTATCCATGTAAAATATCAAGCAATGCAGAGAAACCTCAATTAAAGTGAAAATTGACTGCAGAGTCTCACCCTCACATTTCTTCCTAGGAGAATTAGAGTTGCACATTTGCAAGTATTTCTTTTAGTACACTTCCTGTGTCTTTTCACACATTTTTAAAAACGCATCTTTTGATATTTACTGTGGATGGTTCAAAAGCTCTATTTTTACATGCAACAATATTCTTAATGGCTTTGTGCTTTTATGAAACAGCATATTATTGTGTGGTATTGGTATTCAGTATTTTGATAACAATTCTATCTTCATCATTGCATGTGATCCTATGCTTAATACTACTGTATGTGCATTCTCTGTGCACATATTTGCATGGTTCTTTAGGAAAGTTTCTTGAAGCTTAATTGATATGTTGAAAGACAGTGTAATTTCAATTTTCCATAGTTCCACTAAATTACAAAAATGCTTGCAAGTATACAGTCCTTCCAAGTGTCAACATGTTTTCCATTAACCCATAAAGCTCTGGAAATAGAAAATTTTAATAATCATTTAATATTTATTTATTTCAGGAGTAAAAGTTAGTGAAATTTTTATTGATAATTCAATCACCTTTTTAATTCAATTAACATATTCCTGATTAATAGAGACTTTAGGATATTTTTGGCTGTGTATTTATAAATAAATTCCTTTTTAATTATTTTATTTACTATTAGTATTTTCTTATTTAATGGTAGACTTAAATATATATATACAAATTATATACATCTATACTCAATACTCTATATAGTCATAATCTATACATATAACAACACATATTCAGTCAATGTTTAGAATGTTAAAAATATTTCCTGTAGATATGGTATTTTGTGATTTCATTTTGTGTATGTTACAGATTTTTAAAAATCATGTATTATTCAATGTAGAAAAAGCAGTGTCCAAACAGCATGCTTTCATATTAAAATGTAAAATGAACATTCCTTTACTTGATCATTTTATTGCCAAATATCAAAATCAAAATAGTTACTGTTTATATAATTTTTCTTTAAAATAGGAACAATTAAGGTTTGTCACCATCAACACTAAAATATTATATTCCTGGTTATAATTGCTGGAATGAAAAAGAAAAAATAACATTAAAGATTAACTGGAGAAAAAGAAATGAAGCCCCATTGTTTACAAATAACATGTATGCTGTGAAAAAAAAATAACCCATAGTCAGTTTTTTTGTAAATGATAGAATTTATTAAAATTAGAGTAATAACAATAACAAAGTTTCAGTGGCTAAAACATTGAGGTGTTCTAGGCTCTTGCTTCTACCTTGTACCTTCTGTCTCTTTTTCTACTTATGCAAATACAGAATATAGAACAATGATAATTTTCCCCTAAATTTCTGATAATGTTGGTTTATTTCCATCTGAAGCTTAATCTTGGCCAGATTTGTAGTTAGTGGGACATGAGAGCAGCAAACAACTGAGTAAGGAGGGGTTCCAGAATGTGAAAAGAGTGCGCAAATGGAGAGAACATTAGGGTCTTTTTTTCCAAATCTTCCTCTTTCCCTTTCCTCCACTGCCCAAATAATATGGAAAGAATCTTTTACAAGATTGAACATTTCCAACACCAAAACACAAAAATGTCATGCCTTTAAGAGATGCAGGCCCATCCTCTTCATTGAACCCACTGGGGAAATTGGAGGTAATGTGAAAACCCTGACCTTTGAAAAAGAGTGCTGTGATATCAGTCATATCTATATTTTGCTTTTATAAATAAAACTACTCTGCACTGAATTCCCAGGGCTTCCTGAATTTCCTTGCTGCGATGCTCTCAAACATGAATCATTAAAGCAAAATCATTAAACTCTCTGAGCTCTTACCAGGAGGTTACATACAAAGGATGGCCAATGGTCACTGCCCAACCTCAAATCTTATCTTCACCACTACAAGCAAACATATAACTAACATCATTGTATACACATTCACATGATTCTTTTGGGAAATTTCCTCAAGTGTAATTGACATATCAAGATTATGGCCATTTCAATTTTCCATGGATTCCACTATTAAATTGTTTCCAAAAAGGTTTTAAAATGATCTTTTCTAGGAAAGGACCATTTTTCAAAAGTAATTCTTCCAAGGCACACTCCCTCAGTTTTGAGTAACTGGAAGAATTCAAATGGAGTTACTCAGAAAAATACTTGCTTAATATGTGGTCAAGTGTTCATTGGGCATTCTCATGGTGGGTGGAGATTCACACATTAACTGAAAGAATATCAAATTTCCATCCTGGAGCATTCTGCTATATTCTCCAATGGGACAGCAAGAATCCCATAAGTACAGGAATGGTGTCAAGTGAAGGAGAATAAACCATTGCACTGGGTCCTTGATATTGATGATTGTACATATGAAACTCTTCTTTTGAAATTGAAACTTAGCCTAATATTATATGTTGCCTAAGAGTTACCTCCTGAGGGCCTCCTTGTTGCTCAAATATGGCCTCTCTGTAAGCCAAACTCAGAAAATAAATGCACTACTTCTCCCCAGCATGGGACATAACTCTTGGGGATGAACCTCCAATTCACCCAGGGATTATTACCAAGCACCAACTAATAATGCACCTGGAAAAAGACCTTGATCATAAGGGGGATATGGTAAATACAATTGAGTCCTTACGGCTAAGAGAACTCAAAGTGAGTTGGGAGGTCATTCGAGAAGTTATACTTACGCACATTTCTGAAGGATCTCATTGAGTGTAATAAATAGTAAATAGTGTCTCAAATAGCAGGGCCCCTGAGGGCTCTAGAGATATCCAGACACTATAGGCAGGGCAGACAGCTCAGAAGTTTGCTGCTTTGCTAGTGGGCCTTGGCTTGGACTTTATGCTCCCCTATGTGGCAGAGTTAGACTCAGTTGTGGTTTCCGTACTTGTGGTTCTTCTGCCCTTTCTATTTGAACTTATAGTTATTACTATAGATGATAGATATGTCCAAGAGACTTAAATCTTTGGTCCATCCATTTGCCATTTGGACCCTGAATCTCAGCAGAGTTGCACAACCTACTATCCCTTACTTTGGACTCACCCAGGACAACTAACAAGGGGATGATGATGGACAATGCCCATCCCAAGGAACCTTGAGGGTCTGCAACTGCAAGCAAGATAATTCCATCCATCTGCTTTATGGGATCTAAGCCCCCTCTTAATTAGAGGAAGAATGGGCATCACAACCCTCAAATCCTCAAGATTAGGGAATGAATAATGGACTAAAGTAGACTTACAATTATTCTACAATAGACACTGTTATTTTAGCTATGAAAGAGCATTTATTATTGATGTGGAGGCAGTTGCCACCAGAGGTTCAGAGGGGAGAGAGTGGGAAAAATAGATGTAATATGGGGGCATTTTCAGGACATTGGAATTGTCCTGCATAACGTTGCAATGATGGATACACGCCACTATCATTTGAAATATTTTTATTGAGAAAAGATGCTGTATTTTGTAAAATGCCTTTTCTGCATTGACAGAGATGATTATGTGATGTTTTTCATATGATCTATTAATGAGGTGTACTACATTGATTAATTTTCTTGTGTTGAAACATCCTTGCATACCTAGGATAAAACCAATTTGGTCATGGTATATAATTTGTTTGATGTGTTTTTGTATTTGATTATCTAGTATTTTGTTGAGAATTTTTTCATCTAAGTACATTAGGGAGATTGGTCTGTATACTTTTCTTGTAGGATCTTATGTGGCTTTGGTATTAGGGTGATGTTGACATCATAGAATATTAGGTAATGTTCCTTTCTCTTCAAAATTTTGGAAGAGTTTGAGCAGGATCGGGTATCAATTCTTTCTGGAATGATAGAATTTATCTGAGAAGCCATGTGGTTCTGGGCTTTTCTTGGTTGGGAAATTTTTTGTGACTAATTTGATCTCACAACTTGTGATTTGTCTGTTGAGATTTTCTATGTCTTCTTTCATTAATGTAGGTTGCTTGTGTCTTTCTAGAAAATTATTCATTTCATCTTCATTGTCCATCTTGTTGGCATACAGTTGTTTAAAGTATCCTCATATGATAGATTTTATTTCTGTGGGATTAGTCATGATATCATTGCTAATTTTGTTTCTTTGAATATTTCTCTTTTTTCTTTTGTTAAACTATATAAGAGTTTGCCAGTTTTATTATAAAAATGGATTTACAGATTCAATGCAATCCCAATAAAATTTCAAACAGATTTTTACAGAACTGGAAGAGCTAATTATCAATTTTATTGGAAAGTTTAAGTGGTCCTGAATCACCAAAGTCATTGGAAAATTAAAACAAAATTGGAGGAATCATGTTGCCACACTTTAAAGTGTACTACAAAGCTATAGTGATAAAACTGCATGGTATTGGCACAAAGATTGATATACTGACAAATGGAAATGAATTGAGAGCTCAGATATAGATCTTGCATACATGGCTGATATATTTGACAAGGCCAGTAAGCCCACTAAACTGGGACAGAATAGTCTCTTCAACAAATGGTGCTGGGAGAATTGGTTATACATATCCAAAAAATAAAAGAGAATCTCAATCTCACACCTTATAAAAAAATTAACTAAAGTTTAAGATTAAAGATCATGAAGCTCCTAGAAAATAATGTAGGGAAGTATCTACAAGACATAGTAGTAGGAAATGGTTTCATAAACCTTACACCCAAAGCACTAACAATGAAAGATGAAATAGATAAATGGGACCTCCTCAAAATTAAAATTTCTTGTGCTTCAAAGGAGTTTGTCATGAAACTGAAATGTCAACCTGTTTAATAGAGAAAATATTTAGGAACCACTTAACTTGTGATGGTCTAATATCCAGCATATATAAAGCAATATTACTTCTGAAAAAAAAAAAAAAAACATACAACCCTTTTAAAAATGATAAGGAGACTTGAACAGACACTTTTCGAAAGAGGAAATACAAATTACTAAAAAGCACATAAAAAGATGCTCAGCATCACTAATGATTAGGGAAATGCAAATCAAAACTATGATACCATTTTACACCTAATAGACTGGCTGCTAGAGAAAAAAAACAACAACAAAGAAAACAACAAAAACCAAAAATATACAAGTGTTGGAGAGGATATGGAGGAATCGGAACACTCATCTGATGCTGGTGGTGATGTAGAGTCATGCAGCAACCAGATCCTCAGGAAGCTAAGTATAGAATTGCCATATGATCTGGCACTCCTAGTACTAGTAATATACCCTGAAGGATTGGAAGGAAGGACAGAGACAGAGATACGAACACCAATGTTCATCGTGGCATTGTTAACAATTTTCAAAAGTTGGAAGCAAGCCAAGTGTCCAGCAATGGATGAACCAATAAACAAAATATGGTATATGTATACAATGGAGTATTACTCAATTGTAAGAAGGAATGAAGTATTGTCACATGCCATAACTTAGATGAACCTTGAAGATTATATGTTGAGTAAATTAAGCCAGTCAGTAATTGGCAAACACTGCATGATTTCACTGATGTATAATGTGGAAGATAAGGTACCATGAGATAGAAACAGAGTAGAGAGTGGTGAGCCAATGCTCAATCTGGGCAGAATCTATGATAAGGTGGAGGTTGATAATTAGGCAGTGAACAGGAGAGAAGGGTGTGCAGCCAGGTAAGTGTGGTTGATGGTGCTGAGTGTGACTGTGAGCATTACTGAGGGGATAGTTTGGGCCATCCGTGGAGCTAGGGGGAGGGCTGCAGAAAGGAACAGTTGAATTCCTGGGTGGTTGTGGATTGTGGTTGAGAATACAATTGTGGGAATGTTCTTTTGGTTTCTATATTAGGGAAAACCTATATTAGGGGAGGGTCATCAGTGCAGGGTGTTGGTGATGAGGGTATGTGTGAGAAAGGATAGACCTGTGGCATGACTCTGTGGGATATGAATGTTTTCATGTTGTCATAGGGTGTTATCTCAATGGTTGGAGACCCACACTGTAACCAGCAAATATTAAACTCCTATCTTGGGGTGTCCTGCTACATTCTCGCATATAGTAGCAAGAATCTCTAGATTTCATAGGCAGGGCCTAATAAAAGGAAAACAGACAAATATGCCAAACTTACAATACCAATACCTGTACTTATGAACCTTATTCTTTTAGAATTGAAACCTACCCTAATAATAATGATTGCCTAAGACTTACCTCCTGATAACCTCTTTTTTACTGACATGTGGCTGTTCTCTAAGCCAAACCCAGCAAATATACTCACTTGCATCCTGCTGGCATGGGACATGACTCACAGGGATGAGCTTCCTTGGCACCAAGGGATTAAAAACAAACACAAACCAATGATGCATTGGGAAGAAGGCTGGATTAAAAGGAGAAAACATTAAATACAAAAGAGTTCCTATGGTTAAGAAATTTCAATGTAATTCAAGAAGACATTTCAGAGGTTATGCTTATGCACATCTCAAGCAGATCTCATTAACTATTACAGTAAACAAAACCAAAACAGGGGTGTTACAGAGGGCTCTAGAAACTTCCAGACAATTTAGGTAATGCACACAACCTCATTTTTTTTTTTTGAGACAAAGTCACTTACTTTATAGCTGTAGTTCATTTCATGAAAAAAAATCACAATAGCATCTTTTTATAAACTATTTTTAAAGAAGTTTTAGATTACAGAGAAGTTACACTGAAAATATATGGGATTCCCATATACCCCACCCCCTCTGCCTCTCATTTTCCCCTATTAATAACATCTTGCATTAGTGTAGTACATTTGTTACAATTGATGAACAAATATTGAAGCATTGCCACATGGTCTATAGTTTACATTATGGTTTACACTTAGCACTGTACAATTTTATAGGTTTTTTTTTTTTTTCAAATGATTGATATTTTTATAAAGAAAAAGACTATCCATCAACATCATGTCTACAGCAAAAACACAGTGCATATATATATATATATGTCTACTTTTAGTATTGTGGCAGATTTGATGTTCTGAGGGACCATGCTGCTGTAGACCTACAAGATTCTGTACATTTTACACTCTAAGGCATTGTTCATCTCACAAAGAAGTAGAAGAGGCACCCCTTCAGTCAGCCTTACCTTGCAGTATATGATAATCTATTTCCCCAAATGTAACTGAGTTAGACATATTTATAATTTCCTACCACATGATTATTCTACCCCTTGTATTTGATCACATAATTAGCACTATGCACAATAAATACATGTCCCAGAAACTTAAATCTTTGGTTTGTTTATATGCTGGTTGAACCCTGAATCTCAGTAGAGTTGTGGCCAACACCTTGTTCATCAGAACCACCCAGTAGAAGTAACAAAGTAATGATGATCATTTACCCCCATTCCCCCTAAACAAAGATATCTACAACTACAAGAAAAAACAGTTCTTTCCATTTGTCCCATGAGATCTAAGCCCCCTCTTAATCTGAAGCAGAGAGGCCATCACCATCTCAAAATCCTCAAGGTTGTGGAATGAACAAACATAAGGGAGAATGCAGCCATGTACCATATTAGAATTATTATTGTTGTAGTAACAGAAAAACTTGTAACATTGATATGAGGATAGTGGTTTCCCAAAGTTCTCTGGGGAGGGAGAGGAAATAAATATTTGGAACACAGGACATTTTTAGAGCATTGAAATTGTTCTGCATGATATTGCAATGATTGGTACAGACCATTATACATTTTGTCAAATTCTATAAAACAGTACAGTCAAAAGTGTAAATCATAATGTAAATTATTGATCTTGGTTAGTAATGTTCCACAATGATGTAAGATATTATTAATAGGGGAAAATTTGGGAAGGGGCGAAGATGGCATACAAGGTAATCACTTACTCCTTTTGATTGGGGGGGGGGAAGGGGCACAATAAACTGAACTGCAGCGAGGAGATAGGCGGCCTCAGCCGAAGACCAGGAGGGGAGGTAGCCAAGCTCCTCCAGCTCAGCCAGCTGCACCAAGAAAATGACTGGCCCCTCCACCTTTGCACCCTTGACTCCTAACACGTAATCTTCCCCATCCTGCCTGCCCGGCGACTAGCAGGCTACAAACTTCGTGCCTCCAGCGGCCTTCCTCAATCCGGCCCTGAAACGGTGCCGGCACAGCAAAGCTGTTGGCCAGATGATACTATGATCCTACTCCTCCGGGCGCTCCCCTTCACCTAGAATAACGTACCTGCGGCCCTGTTCCGGGCCTGGCGGCTCGGCCCTTGGGCACAGTCACCTCCTCCTCCCCTGCCATTCTGCCCACCGGCCTTGCTCAGCCACCAAGCAGCCACCTTGCTCCTCAGCTGCCCCCAAATATAAAGGGCACCACAACCAAAATCTTACCTATAGTTTTGATGTAAATTTTATGCAATCTAAAACTTCTCTATAAAGTTTATCATATGAAGAAAAAACTGAAAATATGAATAAAACGTTAATGGACTAACTGAAACATAAATAATTGCATCAATGGAAAAAGTCAAATCAGTAAATGCATCGTCCTCTTTCTTATACAAAATTCTAAGTTCATAAAATTCTTGCTAATTATTTTTATTTTTATTGTATTTTAAATGCTGCAATTGTAATATCAGATAGTGATATAAACTTTGTGTTTAATGTATAAAAATAACATTATGTGGTCTCTTTTGTTTCAAAATTCCTATTTTCCAAAAATTGTTTGCCATATGCTTAGAAAATGCACAGAAGTGTTTGTAAGAAAGTTACATAAGAGACTAAGAAGGATATTACTATTAAACCAAGAACAAAATGTAGCACATTTGGTATGTATAGAACAACTAACTTAAAAAATCCATTTTAATATTGTATAAATTTTCTTAAGAAACACTTCAGGAACAATTCTACAGTCTTGACTTTCCTTTTTACCAAACATAATTTAAGGACTTAGGGATTTTTCAGTAGCTGAATCTTCAGGACTTTGCTTATTTCCTGCCTTTTTTTGGAATTTCTGTTAGAGTTAAAATATTTACTTTATATATATTTTGGGTGGGTCAGATGACAGTTTACTTTGATTATGAATGAAACTTAAATTTTCATGATTTTCAAGCCAGTTTTCTGATTCATAATTTCAGAATATTATGTATAGAAGACAGAAATCCTGATGGATTTTGGCAAAATCATTTGAATTGATGTGGTCAAATATGGGAAATTCCTATATGGAGGTGTTTTGGCAACACTGAATGAAAAATATATTTTTAATTATTAAAAACATATAGTACTGATTTCAATAAGAGATTAGTGATGCTCAGTGTATACCAAATGGATTGGATGAGACCAAAAATTATCTAACAAATATAATACAAATTTCATATATACCTTAAATTGGATTATTTAATTATGTCTCTAGTATATTTGTCCACTACCAGAAATTCAACTTAAAATCTTTAACTTGTTTTTTGATTATGGAATCAAAATTTAGGAATACGTAGTGCCTTATATTACTTAATTCTGTTCAAGATTTCCTCTTTTATAGTACATTAATGAAGTGTCGGCATGGACTCTAGTTTATAAAGGCCAACTGCTTATGCACAAGAACCCAAATAAAACATTCTATGATGAATATTCTTAAACTTAGTTTACTGTCCAGTTTTTCCAGTTTGGACATGAAGTGGTATTAATTACATTCTAAGGAAACAAATTGGTGCCCATTGAATTTTTCTATAGTGATCAATTAGTTAGAGTTAATAAAGGTACAATCAATAACAAAAAAATCTAGGACCATTAAATATTACTACTACTCCCAAATATGTTGTCACCTATAATAAATAACTGTCTATAAGGTATCAATAATCTATTTACACATATAACAATATTTACATTGATATATTTATATCTGTGCTAATTTATAATTTATAGGATGTATATTTATTATTATTCTCACAATAGAAGACTCTGTCTGTTCTCCAGCTCAATTTAGAAAGTGATGTGACATATGAATTGAATCCCTTTCAATGATGATGGTATTTCTGGATCTTGAGGTCACAGTGCATGTGATATTGGAACTGAGGATATTCATTGAAATATAATGTCAAATAATCTCACCTTTTTTCCTGACTACTATTCTTGGGTCTTTTAACTTATTTTAACATTTTTATTCTAAAATAATGTGTCTGCAAGTGAATGTGTGCTTGTGTGCATTTTGTAAATATGTGAAAATATCAACCTGCTACTTAAGGTAGCAGAGTTGTAATTTCAGGACATAATATATTTACTTAAATATCTCTAAAAGATTTTTATAAATAACCCTAATTAGTTAATATTGTTAACATAGAAAAATATAATTTATAAAATAGTTATAATCTTTAGTCAACTCATAATTCTTTTTGATCTTTGAAGAGAAATATTGCATACATTCTTATTTTTTTAAAAATAAGCAGCACAATACGAAAAGAGTAAGCTCCATACACTCACAAATTTATTCATATAAAAAGGAAAGTGCTTTAGAAAATGGCATCAGAATAGCTCAGGCAGGGCACAACACTTTTGCAAAATAGGGAAGAAAGTATAGAATTCTTCTGAGGGACCTGCTTTGGGGAACTGCACACCAGGAAAGGATTTTATGCATCATTTCAGAGGTACTGGGGACAGAGAGATGGAAAGGCCAAAGGGAAAAAAAACATGAGTTGCTACCCCTGGCTGGGAATGCTGCCCATGCCCCACCACTGAGGTGAACAGCTTTGGAAAAACCTGTGCTAGAATGGCCAATGGAAAGAGGAAAGAACAGATTTTCCCTGAGAAAAGTGAGGGTAGAGCAGAGGGCTGAGTGTGGTTTCTCTTTGGTGTATGCAACTACCATAATTCACTGGTTCAGAAGAACTAGTAGAAATTATAATTCATTTCTGTGCTAGGGCTTGCCTAGGAGCTTCATTTGCTGGACAGGTATGAAAATGAAGGAAGACAGGCTGGTCTTTCCTGATTCTTTTCCAGGCATGGTAGATTGGTCAGGCTCCTTTACCAGCTCCCTGCCCTGTTTTGACTACTTGACTAGGGCAATTTTAAAGTTTTAGAAAAAATTGAAACAAAAAATCAAAGATCTGTGAAATAAAACCAATAGGCAAGAGAGAGAAATTGATCAACAGAGAAAAATTGAAAACAAATCAGATCCTAGGTATCAACAAAGATAACAACCCATACTAAGAAGCAAAGAGATAAGTCCCAGCAAAAGGAACAAACCAAGATTCAAGATAAGACAGAAGAGTTAAGACAACCAATAAAGATGTTCATAAAATCTTCCATAATCAATTTAAGAAAATGAAGGAAAATACAAATAAATAGAAAAAGGTTATTAAGCTGACACTGTGTGAGAATAAGAAAAACGTGAAAGCCTGCAAAAAAGTAACAGAGCTTTTAGGAATGAAAGACACAATGGATGAGATTAAAAATATTTTAGAGTCATGGAACAGCAGATTTGAAATGCTAGAAGAATGAATAAATGAATTTGAAGATAGAACATTTGAACTTGAAAAGATAGAACAGACAGAAAAAACAATCAAAAAAATTGATCAGGGTTCTAGGGAATTGAGTGAATATACAAACTGTCAAAGTATATTCATTAGGTGTCCCAGAAGAAGAGAATGGAATAGGGGTAGAAAGAATATTTTATTCAATGCTGATTGAAATTTTCCAACCTTTATAAAAGACATGAATAGCACTATTCAAGATGGGCAACATAACACAAATGGAAAAAATCTGAATAGACCAATTACAAATCACTTACTATTCAGAATATTAAAAGCCAAAGATAAAGAGAAGATTTTGAGAGCAGCAAGAGAAAATAAATATATTACTTAAGAGGGACTCTTAATAAGGCTAAGGTACAATCTCACATCAGAAACCTTGAAGGTAAGAGCTCAGAGGTGCAATATATTTAAGATACAGAAAGAGAAAAACTGCCAGCTCAGACATTTTTTTCCGGCAAAACTGTTTTTCAGAAATGAAGATGAGTTTAAAGTCTTTATAGACAAACAAAAATTGAGAAAGTACATTACCAAGAGACAGAATCTACATGAGATAGCAAGAAAGGAAAAGACGAGAATGAGACAAGACACCTGGAGAAAAGTTAAAAATGAAACACCTAAGAAAGAGAAACTTAAAGGGTTAAAAGAAAGATAATAGTAAGATAGGGCAATAGAAAGCTGTAGCAGGTTGATATTTTTATGAATTCCAAAAAAAGATATTTGATTATGTTTATAAACGTCATTAGGGTGACTCAATTTCAGGCCCTTATCCCTTCGTGGGTTATCTAAACACACACTAGATCAAGGAGACACACAGAAGTAGATACACAGAAGACACAGAGGAATAGAGAGTGCTCCATAGACACAGAAGAGAAGAGAACTTGTCAGCTTTGATCCTGCAGCTCCAGGAAGATTGAAGCTCCACTTACCTGACAGTTTACAGCTGACCTTGTGAAGAAAACAGAGCAGCTGATCCCAGAAAGTAATGAGCCCTCCAGCATATAGCTGAGATTAGAAGCAACTGGGCCCATGGAGACTTAAGAGGAAAGAGGATGGCAAAACACTCACAGATATTGGCAGCTATCTTAGTTTAACATGTAGCAACAGACATTTGGTGAGAAAGTACCTTTTACGGCCCCTTGAATGGGACTCTTTAGGGCCTTGTAACTGTAAGCTTCTACCCCAAATAAATACCAACAGATTTCTGGTACTTTGTATGAGCACCCCTTTGGCTGGCTAATACAAAAGCCAGGGATACAATAGATAAGGTAAGTGATACCATTATAGTAGTAACACTGAATGTTACTAAATTAAACTTCTATTTAAAAGTCATTGACTGATTGAATGAATAAAAAAAAAGCAACAACAACAACACCAAGCACCGTGCACCATGCACCATCTATTTGTTGTTTACAAGAGACTCACATTATATAAAATGATACAATCAAGCTGAAGTGAAAGGATGGAAAAAGATATTCCATGATAATACCAATAAAAAAGTGGGTATAGCAATATCAATATCAGAAAAATAAATTTTAAATGCAAAACTGTTATAATAGATGAAGTAGTTTAATATAAATTATTAAAAGGGAGAATTCACCAAGAAGAAATAAAAATAATGAATATTTATACAACTAATATAGGTGGCCCAAAATACATGAGACACACACTGGCCAAACTGAAGGGAGAAATATACATCTCTACAATAAGAATTGGAAATTTCAAGACTACACTCTCAGCCTTAGATAGAACACTTGTACAGAAAATAAATAATGAAAATGAGAGCTAGAATAATATGAAAAGTGAACTAGAAATTATAGACATTTATAGAGTATTACACCCCAAAACAGCAGGGTGTACATTCTTCTAAATTGTTTTTGGATCTTTATCCATGATAGAACATATGCTGGGACATAATTCAGATTTCAATAAATTTAACAGAACTGAAATTTTATATATATATATATATATATATATATAACAAAAACAAAAAATTTTTTCTCTGATCATAATGGAATAAAGTTAGAAATTAAGAAAAAACAAAAATTCAAAAATATATGAAAATTAAACAGTACACTCAATTAATCAGTGGGTGAAGAGTGAACTATAAGAGAAACTAATAAATATCTGAAGACAAATTCAGACAAGAACACAGCATATGAAAACTTATGGGATAAAGCAAAGGCAGTGCTGAGATGGAAATTTATAGCCCTCAAGGCTTATATTTAAAAAGAAGAAAAACCTTAAAATCAAAACTCTAACTGCACACATGGAAGAACTAGAAAAAGAACAGTAAGCCAATCCCAAAGCAAACAACAGAAAAGAAATAATAAAGATTATAGCAAAAATAAATGAAATGGAGAATAAAATATTATAGAGAAAATCAACAGAACTAAGAGTTTGTTCTTCAGGAAGATCAATAAAATATACAAAACCTTAGCTATATTAACAAAGAAAAAGTGAGAGAAGTTGCAATTGCATAAAATAAGACATGAGAAAGATGGCATTACCAATGACATGGCAGAAATAAGAGATGATAAGAGGATACTGTGAACAACTTTATGCCGACAAACTAGACAACTCTGATTAAATGAGTATCCTTCTGGAAACACATGAACAAACCACAATGACCCAAGAAGAAACAGAAGACCTGAACAACAAAAATATAACAAATAAAGAAATTGAAACAGTCCTCAAACACCTCCCCAAAGTGAAAAATTCAGGACCAGATGGCTTCATAGGTGAATTTTACCAGTCAATTAAAGAAGATCTAATACACTAACTCAAACTCTTAAAAAAAAATTGAGCAGTAAGAATGCTACCAAACTCATTTTATGAAGCTAGCATCAATCTATTACCAAAGCCAAGCAAATATATCATGAACAATGAAATTTACAGACCAATTTCTTTAATTAATATTGATGCAAAAATCTTCATCTGTGACTTGTTAACAATAAAAAAACAGATTAAAAATTATATATCATGATCAAGTGGGGTTTATATCAGGTATGCAAATGTGGTTCAACAAAAATAATCAGTGTAATACACCACATTAATAAATTAAAGATGAAAAATTACAGCATCTTTTCTTGATAAAAAAAAATTCAAAAAGATAGAAATAGAAGGATGCTCTCTCAATATGATAAATTGCATATATGAAAAACTGCACCTAACATTGTACTCAATGGAGAAAGATTGAAAGCTTGCCCACTGAGATCAGGAATAAGACATGGATGACCACACTCTCCACTGTTATTCAATATTGTGCTAGAAATTCTAGCTGGAGCAATTAGAAAAGAATAAAAAAGAAAGAAAAGTATCCAGTTAGGAAGTGTGATGGTTATACTAATGTGTCAAACTGGCCAGGCAATTGTGCTCAGTTGTTTGGTCTAGCAAGTACTCAGCTAGTTGTAATATAAGGGCATTTCATGGAATTTTAATCAACAGTCAGTTGATTGCACAGATAGCCGTTTGCATCTACAAATAACTTAGCAATGAGTGATTTCTCATCCAGTCAATTGAAGACCTTAAAAGAAGTGATTTCAGCATTCAGAGAGAGAATCCCTAACTCTACTTCAGATAGTCAATGCCTCCTGGGTAATTTAAGGAGGAACTTCATCTGCATCCTTGCTTGCTTACAGCCTCCCCTACAAAATTTGGACTTGTGCATCCTCACAGTTGTGTGAGACAATTTTATAAAATCTCATACTGTTTACAGATATCTTCTGTTGGTTATGTTTCTCTGGACAACCCTGAATAATCCAGAAAGGAAGAAGTAAAACTTTTGCTCTTCACAGTTGGTATGATCCTATACTTAGGAAATCCCAAAAAATCCACAACAAAATTACTACAACATATAGACAATTTCAGCAAAGGGGTGGGCTCCTTGATTAAAATGCAAACATCAATGGCATTTCTCTACACTACTAATGAGCAATCTGAGGAGGAAGTCAGAAAAAAATTCCAATTACAACAGTGACTAAAAGTATCAAATACTTAGGAAGAAATTTAACTTTACAGAGCATAGAGGACCTGTATTCAGAAAACAATAAAACATTGCTAAAAGAAACCGGAGATGATCTGAAAAAATGGAAGTGTGTTCCATGATCATGGGTTGGAAGACTAAATATGATTAAGAAGTCAATTCTACCAACACTGATCTACAGATTAAGGCAATCCCAATAAGAATTCTAATATAATTCTTTGTAGCATTGGAAAGCTGATTATCATATTTATCTGGAAAGATAAGGGTCCCCAAATAGCCAATAATGTCTTTATAAAGAACAAAATTGAAGGACTCTTACTTCCAGACTTTAAAGAATATTATCTGGCTATTGGCATGAAGATAAACATATTGACCAATAGAACTGAATTGAGAATTAAGAAATAGATCCTCACATCTATGGTCAAGGGATTAAAAAAAAATTATTGAAGTCTATCACTCATACATGAACATAGGTAAATATTTAGTTTATAGCAATAATTGTGAACTTACAAAAGAAACATACATAATATCATACAAGGCTCTCATACCTCACCCTACCACCAATACTTGCATTTTTGTTAAACAGATTTAAGTAATGATTAAAGAGCATCCTTAAAATATTACTACTAACCAGTGTTTTCCCCAAACCCACCCTATTATTACTATTTTTATATCATTTATACATGAACATACATAAACGATAAGTGTATAGTAAAAGTTGTGAACTTACAAAGCAAACATTCATAACATCATACAGGGGTCCCATACATTAACCCTCCACATACACCTTGCATTGTCATGAGACATTTGTTACAAATCATGAAAGAATATTGTCAAAATCTTACTACTAATTATAGTCCTAATCTTATATTTGGTGTATTTTTCCACTAACCCACCTGATTATTATTTTTAAAATATATTTTTATGACAGAAGTTGTAAACTTACAAAACAATCATGCACATGTGCAGAATTCCCAAACAACACACCTCTATCAACACACCACACTATGGTGGAACATTTGTTACAGATTATGAGATAATATCATCTGATTATTTCCAGGTCTACAGTGTACATTTGGCACACATTTTCCATACTCTGCCATTATCAACTCAGTACATCTTTGGCATAAATGCAAGTATATTACATTATTACCGTTAACTGCAGTCCATAGGTGACTCCAGTTGTATTTTTCCCATGCCTCTTCCACATTCCCATGACCCTGCAATAGTGATGTACATCTGCTCTGGCTCACAAAGGACACTCTTGCTTCTGTACCACCAACCACAATTCTCATCCACCACTGGGTTTACTGTGTTATTCAGCACCTAGATTATTCTCCAGCTTTCTGTCAATTGCCATTTACATCCCTAGATTACCATTTTCAGCCACATCCCCATTTATAGACCATCTGTTACTCTCTCTAATGTGTTAATATCTACTCTGTACATTTCCACACATTTACAGTAAAGCTAATTAAAATTTCTACCTACATTAAATATCAGTAGTCCCTCTCAGTCATCCTCTTATCTCCTTTAAGAATCTACCACTTACCACCAGGTCTTGGAGATATTTCCCTACATTTTCTTCTAGAAGATTTAAGGTTCTTGCTTTAATATTTAGGTTTTTGATTCATTCTGAGTTAATTTTTGTGTAAGGTGTGAGATAAGGGTCTTCTTTCCTTCTTTTGCTATGGATATCCAGTTTTCTCAGTACCATTTGTTGAATGGGTTCTTCTGCCTGAGCTGGGTGGGATTGACAGGCTAGTCAAAAATCACTTGATTATAGATGTGAGGGTCTGCTTCTGAACCATCAATTTTGATTCCATTGATTTATATGTCTGTCTTTATGCCAGTAGTATGCTGTTTTTACCACCGTATCTAGGTAATATGACTTAACGTCTGGAAATGAGAGTCCTCCAAATTTGCTTTTCCTTTTTAAGATGTTTCTGGCTGCTCTGGATGCTTTACCCTTCCAAATAAATTTGATCATCATGTTTTCCATTTTTAAAAATTTTATCGGAATTGCATTCATTTTGTATATCAATTTGAGTAGTATTGGGATCTTAATGATATTCAGTCTTCCAATCCGTGAGCATGGAATGTTGTTCCAATTATTTAGGTTTTTTTAAAAAATTTCTTTTAACAATGAGTTGTATTTTTCTGAATACAAGTGTTTTACATCATTGGTGAAGTTTATTCCTGAACATTTGAGTTTTATCTGTCATTTTTATTTTCACCACTCTTTTGACACTTTTAGTTACATTTATTAATATAATCTTCACTTCTAGACTCTCTTCAAGGCCTCTCTCTCCTGTCTTTTCTTTTTAGGGTATAGCACATCCTTTAGTATTTCCTGCAAAATGGGTCCCTTGGTTACAAACTCTCTCAGTTTCTGTTTATCTGTGAATTTTCTAAACTTGCCCTCATTTTTGAAAGACAATCTTGCCAGATATAAGATTCTTGGCTGAAGTTTTTCTCTTGCAGTATCTTAAATATATTATACCACTGTCTTCTTGCCTCCATGGTTTCTGGTGAGAAATTGGCACTTAATCTTATTGGGTATCTCTTATATGTTATGCATTACTTTTTTCTTGCTGCTCTTAGAATTCTCTCTTTGTCTTTGGTGTTTGACATTCTGATTAGTATGTGTCTCAGTGTTGTTGTATTCAGATTTTTTTGGATGGGAGTACGTCGTGCTTCTTGGACATGGATATCTATGTCCTTTGATAGGGTTGAGAAATTTTCTACCATTATTTATTCAAATATTCATTCTGCCCCCTTTCCCTTCTCTTCCCCTTCTGGGACATCCATGACATGTATTTTTGCATGTCTCTTGCTGTCATTTAGTTCCCTGAGGCCTTGCTTAAGTATTTCCAAACTTTTCTTTGCCTATTCTTTTGTATGTTTACTTTCAGAGGCCATTTCTTCAAGCTCACCAATCCTTTCTTCTGCCTCCTCAAATCTGCTATTATATGATTCCAGTATATTTTTAATTTCATTTATTGCACCTTTCATACCCATAATGTTTGCTATTTTTCTATGTATGCTTACAAATTCTTCTTTATGCTCATCCAATGTCTTCTTTTTTTTTCTTTTCAGAAACAACCATGAATATACTATTTTAATGGTATTCATGACAATTACTAATTACTGCAATAAATATAGCTTATTTGAATTAATCACATTATCTTACATATTGTATCAGGAAAAATCTGTCCTTCAAATATTCCATGGTAAAAAAATTTTTTTGAATGAAAAAAATCCCTTCTATGTTTGATAAATCTGAGAATTATATATACATATATATAAGACCTTGGTCACAGAACTGAACTGTTAAACAGAGAGCCAGAATCCAAGATTACCTGAACACCTAAAATATAAAAATTAACAGGAGCAAAATCATGAAATGCTTGACATAATGAATAATATATGCTGTTAGTGTTATTATTTTTGCTTTATTACATACTTATAGGGTTATAGAACACAAAATATAAACATATTATTTATTGCATAGATTAGATACAAACTAACTGACAATTATTTTGACAAATTTAGGTCATGAGGGAAAAGCAGTGAATTTTACCATGAGTTTTCTTTCATTTTAACTACTGTCTTTGACGATAACTGATGTCTCAATATTACATGATTTAAGAGAAACTCCATATCAAAGTTTAAATTAGAAATGCCTGAATCACATTAGTTCACTCCTTAAAATGATTTTATATCATCCTCCTTTCAAAAGACATTTATTTACATTTTACATTTGCTCTAAATGTTTCTATTTTATTTTAATGAATCACAGATTTCTGAAAGCATGTAGGGAAGTATTTTTCAGCTCTGGAATCCTTTCAAGGTCCATGAATATTAAACTTCTTTAGCATCCCAAGTGTCAGCTTTGTGCAGCTTTAGCTCATTAATAAATAGTATTTTGGGAAAAATGGCGAAAGGCCACACTTATTCCCCTTCAACATGAAATGCCCTAGGCATTGATAAAAGCAATTCATCTGCAGCAGACTGGAAAATCCTTGCTCCTCCCAAATTTGTGCTTGAGGATGAAGCTGCACAGAGGGGAAGGAGATCCATCCTGCTGGGAAACCTCAAATTTATCTCACTTTTGCAGGTCATGCTAATTACTTATTATTTAGCAATTTTCTTGTGAATTTTAACTCTAAAAATCCATGGTTATAGTATTTCTTCTATGTATTTTTCTAAGTGAAATCCTCTCTATTATCCATGTTGTACTTCAAAGAACTAAAACATGTGCTAGCTGACACAGCACTCAATGTCTTCTTAATATCCTTAATATTTTAAGCCATCTCATTGAATTTATTAAGAATCTTTGTGTGAACATCTATGATTAGTTGTGTCAACTCCTTTATATCATCTGGAGGCTTATCTTGTTCCTTTAATGGAGCCATAGCTTCCTGTTTCTTTGTGTGGATAGCAATTTTTTGTTGTTGCCTTGGCATCAGGCTTACTAGAGTATTTATTCTGGGTGCAGTTTTTCTCTTTAGTTTAGGGTTTCCTGCCCTTTCTCCCTTGCTGGTTGTGTAGTAAGAACCAAGGATGTATTTGGTGCTATGAGCTGTGGAGGCTCATGCTGCCCTCATTTCCCCAAGGACTGATGAAGATTCTCCCAACTTTCTCCATTGCCAAGGTTAGGGACAGAGTCACAGCTGTGTGGAATAATGCAATTAATGAGGCCCAGATTGTAGTTGCCCAGAGAGTCTGATGAAGCTTCACACCCCTTTCTCCCCTGCCTTGGGTGGGAATGAAGCTGCAGATGTGGGCAGCAATCTATGCAGTGCAGGTCCAAGATGACCACAGTTGCCCCAGTAGACTTCCGATTATTCAGTCTGTGCCAGCCAAATATACCTGTAATTACCTGGATGGGCTGGTGCAGGGCCCACCAGCATCCTCCCTGCTAAAGCTGGGGCTGAAGCTTAGGCTAGGGCTGCAGGTCAATCTGGGTGAAAGAAACCAGTCTCTACTGTCACTGTGATTTTCAGTCAGCCTGGCTTCCCCTCATGTTGGTGGTGGAGTCAAAATGGTGTCTACTGTCCTCTTTCTGAGTTGGACAGATTCAAACTTTAGCTATTTTTAGGGTTATACTTTAGCCTGCCAAATCCACCAATCAGTAGTTGAAATTGATGCCCAACCATCTCTTCCTCCCCTGTTTTAGGGGAATGGAGCTTCCAATTCCTGCCAAAGAATAGCTCCTGGGGTGGCCTGTGCTTCCAAAGTAGGATGATCATAGCCCTCCATGGCATGGCCTGTAGTTTCCTGGAGAGGCTGGCATAGCTCCCCCCAGCTTCCTCTCTACCCAAGGTGGGCCTGGGGCTTAGGCTAGAGCTGCAATCTGATCTAGATGGAAAGAAGCTAGTCCCTACCAGCACTGTGATTTTCAGCCAGCTCTTCTTCCCCTCATGCCAGATGTGGAGTTAAGATAGCAGTTACTGGCCTCTTTCTGACTTGGACAGGTTCAAACTTTAACTGTTCTTAGGATTATACCTTACCCTGCTGAATTTACTAATCAGTAGCTGAACTTGTTTCCCAACCATCTCTTCTTCCCCCATTTTGGGGATATGGAGCTTCCAACTCCAGCCGCAGAATAGCTCCTGAGGTGGCTTGTGCGTCTAGTGGAGGATAGGCACTGGCCCTCATGACATGGAGTGCTCTACTTATGAGTCTTCTCTGAAGATGGGCAGTCTCCTCCTTCCATTCTTTCAAGGATGTTGCATGATGCATTTCTGGTCTCCTGGAACCCCCAAATACGTGCTTTAGATAGCTCTGGGTGATTACTACTGCCCTGTAGCAAGAGCTGATCCTAAGAGTTCTTTACTCTGCTGCCTTCTTGCTGGATGTCCTTTTCCTGTCTAATTTTGAGGACTTTTATTATGTTTTTCAAATAAATTCTATGGTAAGGACTTTCAGTACAAAAATCTACAGCAGTGAAAGCAGGCATCATTGTCTTGTTCCAGACCATTTCACTCTCGTTTTATTCTTTCAGCATTGAGTATTTACGTGTGTGTGTGTGTGTGTGTGTGTGTAACTTTTATAGAGTTGAGGAAATTTCTTTGTACTCTTATTTTTCTGGGTGGTTTTTTTTTATCATAAAAGTGTTTTGGATTTCGTCAAATGCATTTTTGCATAGAGATTTTCAAACATTTTATTAATGTGTTCTATTAAATTGATTGATTTACTTATGTCATTAAACACCCTTGCATGCTGGAATAAATACCACTTGTTCGTGACTGATAATTCTTTTAATTTGCTGTTGGATTTGATATGTTAGTTTTTTGCATCTATATTCATAAGAAAAATTGGTCCTTGGTTTTCTTTACTTATTAGGTCTTTATGTAACTTTAGTTTCACATTAACTCTAGCTTCATAAAATCAGATGGGAAGAGATCCTTCATCTTCAATTTAGAAGAGTTTGAGAAGTATTGGAATTAATTCTTTGAATGTTTGGCAGAATTTACCTTTTAAGTTGTCTGTTCATGAACTTCTTTTGGGGGGATTTTTTAAATTACTGATTGAATCTCTTGACTTTTTACAAGGCTATGGAGGTCTTTTTTTTCTTGAGTCAATTATGTAAGTATCTGGGAATTTGTACATTTCTTCAAAATTATCTGGATTGTTTCCATACCGTTTTCACAATATTCACTTATAATTCCTTTAATATTTGCAATTTCTAGCAATATCATCAATTTCATTTTAGATTTTAGTTTTTTGCAACCTCTTTATTCTTTTTCAGTGTAGCTAAAAATTCCAAATTTTATTGATCTGTCCCAAGAACCAAATTTTAGTTTCAATTAATCTCTCAATTTTTTCCATTTTTTATTTCATTTATCTCCTCTCAAATGTCTCTTATTTCCTTCCTTCTGTTAACTTTAAGTTCAGTATGGCCTTCTTTTTATAGTTCTCCCAGATATGGAGATAGGGTATTGATTGTGATTTCCAACTTTTTTAATATAGGCTTTCATGACTATAAATTTTCCTTTAACTTTTTAATTCATCCCTAAAATGGCATGACATTAGGAAATCATTACTCACCAAATAAATAGTAATAGGGTCCCTGATGGGTAGAAGACTTCAAATGCCAGATATAGTTTTGGAAGACTGTAAAAAATGAAGAGCTTGAGATTCCATAATTAGTGAAGTGGGTTCATTTGAACTTGTAGTCCAAAATTCTCCTAAGTAAAAACTCTGAAAACTACAATCACTGTGAGAATGACTCAAAATCAAGAGTCTGATCCTGTGGATTGATAAATTACAAAATAAGAAGAATTCAAAGCTTTGCTAAAGAATGTGAAATTAATAAAAGCAAATGACAAGATCACAGTTTTTTCAATATTGAACACTAGCTC
This sequence comes from Tolypeutes matacus, assembly GCA_026826555.1. Lineage (NCBI taxonomy): Eukaryota > Metazoa > Chordata > Mammalia > Cingulata > Chlamyphoridae > Tolypeutes > Tolypeutes matacus. The sequence goes on from JAKSZT010031697.1 coordinate 2,119,904, forward strand.
TGAGCAATTATTAATTCCAAAATGTTACTCTGGTTTTCCAATCAAAGGGATGGCTCTGGAATCAGGTGATGAACAAAGCATTAGTCTTTTGTAGCTCACAGAGAACACAGTATGTCTATATAAAAACACTGATTTTTTTTCTTAATATCTGAGATTAACACTTGAAAAGTTCATAGTTGGCAGGGGACAAAACTAATGTGTTTTTAAAAATGAATTTTATTGAAACATTCATAAAACATACAATCCATCTAAAACGTATAATGGAATTTGGTATAATTACAGAGGTATGCATTCATCATTTCAATTAATATTAAAGACTTTTCATTACTCCAAAAAGAAAAGAGAATAAACAACAAAAAATAAAACAAACAAAAAATTGAATGCAAAAAACCCTACCCCTTAGTAGTCACCTCTTAATCTCGCTATCCATCTCCTGCCATACATAATTGCTAATCTATTTTTGCCTCTAGAATTTATTTGAATTTACATTTTGACTGGACAAAATGTAACAATAGGTAGCATTTTTGTATAGTTTCTTTCACTTAGCATACATCTTTTTTAGCCATTGATGGAAGGTTATTAATATATTATTATATACTATTATCCATAGTTTGTCTTGGTTGTATTTTTGCCCAAAATTACCCTGATATAATCATCTTGTAACACTAACATGTATTCACACTGTTTCATAGAAAGTATTCTTATATATGCACTATTAACTATACTCATTTTTCACAAGAGGGCTCACTATATTATACAGACCCAAGTTTCCTTTCTTTAGCTTTCCTTTTAGTGACATATTTGACCTTAGACTTTTCTTTTCAAAAACAATTATACCCATATATTAAGGCTGCTAATTACTATGATGTGGTTTCACCATTTCTATCCATTTCCAAACATTTACAGACATACTTTTTACCAATTCGGCACAGATTAAACCTCACCTTTCAAATCACTAACCTCATTCTATTTTCTGTTGACTTATATTCTAGTTATTAACTCTATGAGTTTGCTCATTAGATCCAGTTCATAATATCAAAGTCATACAATATTTGGCCTTTTGTGTATAACTTGCTTCATTCAGCATAATGTTCTTCAGGTTCACCCATGTTGTCATATGGTTCAGGACTTCATTTCTTTTTATAACTGAATAATTTTCCATCATATGCATATATAACAATATTTTTATGGGTGATGTCTATCTTTTTTATTGTGAATAATGATGCTATGAGCATTGGAGTGCAATGTCTGTTCATAGCCCTGCTCTCAGTTCTTCTGAGTATAAACCTAGTAATGGTATTGCCAGGTCACATGGCAGATCTATATCTGACTAACTTAGAAAATGCCAAATGGAATCCACGTTCCTGCACCATACTACATTTTCATCAATTTTGAATAAGTGATCCTATCTGTCCATATCCTCCCCAACACTTGTGGATTTCTGTTTTTTAAAAAATAATGATTATTCTATTAGGTGTGAAATGATTTCTCATTGTAGTTTTGATTTGCATTTCCTTAATAACTAGTGATATTGAACATTTTCTCATGTTTTCTCACCATTTGATTTCTCCTTTAGAAATTCCCTTGCCCATTTTTTGTATCCATTTGTTTTTACATTATTGAGCTGTCAGACTTCTTTATATATTATGGATATTAAAGCTGTGTTGGATGTGTGATTGCCAAATATTTTCTCCCATTGAGCAGTCTGCCTTTTGATGCTTTTCACAAAGTGCATGAAGTACAAATGTGTTTAACTTTGAGGGAGACCCATATATCTATTTTTTCTTTTGTTGCTCATGCTTTGGCTGTAAGTTTTAAGAGAACCTCACCTAACCATAAGACCTTGAAGATGTTTCCCTATATTATTTTCTAGGAAATTTCCTGGATTTTATGTTTAGATTATTGATCCACTTTGGGTAGATTCTTGTGTAGGGAGTGAGATAGGGATCCTATTTCATTCTTTTAGTTAGAGGTATTCAATTCTTCTGGATGATTTGTTGGAGAGACTGCTCTCTCCCAGTAAGGTGGGCTTGGTAAGATTATCAAGAATCAGTTGAACATAGAGCTGAGGGCCATTTATAATGCTCAACTCTTGTCCATTGATCAATATTTCTATCTTTATGCCAATACTGTGCCATTTTGACCTTTGTAGCTTTGTAATAAACTTCAACATCAGGAAGCATAAGTCCTCTGACTTTGCTCTTCTGTTTTAGGAAGTTCATGGCTATTCAGAGCCTCTGTTCCTTCCAAATAAATTTGGTAATTGACTTTTCTCTTTCTTTAAATTATGTTGTTGGAATTTTATCAGTGATTGTATTGAAACTATAAATCAGTTTGTGTAGAATTGACATCTTCACTATATTTATCTTCTAAACCATGAACATTGAACATTCTTCCAATTGTTTAGGTCTTCTCTGATTTCTTTACACATTGCTTTCTGTGATCTTGAAATGAAGACAATTATTGTAGGAATTGCCAAGAGAAATTTCCTGAAAAATTTCTGCCTATCAAAAAATTGTTAAACAGCAATATTACATCTCTGGAAGTAACTCTGACATTAGTGACATTATCAATGTTTGAATAATCAGGGATTGTAATGTCTATTACAGCCTCATCTAACTTATGTTGAATGTGCAGGAGAAAGGCACATGTGGCAGATGAAATGGGGATTATTGCAAGTTAAATCAGATGTTAACTCCAGTTCAGGATGTGATCTCTTTCAGGAGCCAAGTAACACAAATTCTGGCAACAATTATAAAGAATTTGATATGACAATTTTTTTTTTTTTTTTTTTTTTTTTACCAAATTCATGTAACAAAGGAGCAATTGCTTTCATCTGGCAAAGATTGCAGTATACAATCATTCCTCCAAAACATACTATAATTTTAAATGTACCAATTACTTGTAGTAAATATTTTACTGCTGAAAATTCAGATAGAAGATTCTTACTCCAATACTATAATAGGGAATAAAACAGAGAAGTAAAATAATTTAAAAGAAATTACATAAGAAAGAGGTGTTTTGATGCACAAAAAGTGAAAAGATAGACTTCTGGAAATTAGGCATATAGCAGATTATCTTTCCATGCACTGATAAAATTATCTAGATTTAGATCTCCCAGTGTTTGACATATGTTAATCATGAGAAAATTCCTAAACTTGAGGAAAAAGATTCTTTTATAGAAAGGATGTTTGTCATCTGGAGAGATTTTTTTTTTTTTAAGATTTTATTTATATATTCATTTATCTCCCCCTTGCTGCTTGTGCTCGCTGGGTCAGCTAACCACGCCATGCGGGCGGGCTTGCCTTCACCAGGAGGCCCTGGGAACTGAACCCGGGGCCTCCCATATGGTAAACGGGAGCCCTACTGATTGAGCCACAGCCGCTTCCCTGGAGAGATTTTTTAAGTCCTGCTTTATGTCCTTGTTTCTAAGACTGTAGATAAATGGGTTCAGCATGGTAGTGAACACCAAGTACATCCCTGAGGCTATTGTACTTCCCTTGAAATTTGTGTAGCAGCAGAACTAAGATTCTCTCCAAGACCTGTAGAATAAAACAATGTCACTACTGAGAAGTGAGACCCACAAGTAGAAAATGCTTTATATTTGCCTACAGATGAAGAAATTCTTAAAATGAAAGATATTATCTTAGAGTAAGAGAAAATGATCCCAATGAGTGGAATAACACCCAGAAGTCCAGCTGCAAAATACATCACTAGGTCATTTAGGAAGGTGTCAGAACAAGAAAGTTGGACTATCTGATTAAGTTCACAGAAAAAACAGAGGATTTCCAAATCTGCACAAAAAGACAATCTCAAAACTATTAAGCCATGTAAAAGAGAGTCCAGAACATGCAATAACCAGCATGCCAGAGGCAGAAGGAAACAAAGCCAAGACTTATGATAACCACGTAGTGCTGAGGGTGAGAGATGGCCATGAAGTAGGCATAGGCCATTGTAGTCAAGAGGAAGTTGTCTAATCTTGCAAAAAATCATGGAAAAGTACATTTGGTTGAGACAGTTTCTGTAAGTTATGATTTAGCTTTCTGTCTTAATATTCAGCAGCATCTTTGGGACAGTAGAGAAGGTGAAAAAGGTGTCTTTAAAAGACAGGTTAGAGAGGAATAAGTATGTGGGTGTGTGGAGATGGGAGTCTGAGATGATGGCCAAGATGATGAGCAAGCTCCCCATGAAGGTGGTCAGGTACATAGTAAAGAACAGCCCTATGAAGAGGAGCTGGACTTCAGTATCTTCTGAGAGTCTCAGGAAGATAAATTCTAAAATGTGTTTGTTTTTCTGGTTCCATGTAGCTAATGAAACAGCCAGAAAAGAGGGACAAAATCAATGCAAATTTAGCCACAAAAAGAGATCAGCAAATTAACTTAAATGCTATGATTTGTAAACACATTAAGCTAATGATTTCTTTTGAAAGCTAAGTAGGAAGATTAGATAGGTAGATAATAGATAGATAGATAGATAGATAGATAGATAGATAGATAGATAGATAGATGATTGATAGATGATTGATAAATAGATAGATAGATTGATTTGATTGATAGATAGATGATAGACAGATAGATAGATAGATGATAGATAGATAGATCTAATGTCCTTTATCTGAAAATACCAAGGAAGCCAAATGCTCCTATATCTCTTTGATGCTGCTTCTGACTATCTCTCTTTGTTCATAATTGTAAATATTTTCTCACAGCAATATTTTCCACTACAAATCCTCTTAGAATTTGTTTTATTAATAAACATTTTAACCAGTCATTTTGCACCCTGTGATGAAAAATTTGGGGTAATGTACAATGAGGAAAATTTTAAAGTTCCATGTAGTGGAACAGGGAGAAATTTAGCAGCAATAGGAATGAAAAACCCACCTTCCCTGAAACAGAAATTGAAAAATAAACAAAATTTATATATATGTTGACTTTCCAACTTCTGGCACTTTCTCTTTGCCCCAGCATTTACTGCCAGTAAAGCATTTCCTCCCATGATATTTTCTTCCCACAGCAAAACAGAGCTTCTTTGGTTCTTTTCAATAATTTATTGTTTCACTGGTAGATTCCTCCTTGGATAATAAATAAATACTAAATGGCTGACAGAAAAGTTGATGAAAAACTAGCAGTTTGTTTGAAAGAATGCAACTGAAAACAAGAATAAAACACTCAGATCCAAAAATAAAGGAAAAATGAGAAAAAATTTAGAAATAAGAAAATATATAATAAATAGGAGATTTATTTAATCTCACCAATAAAGGAATAATCTCCAGGTAAATAGTACGTATATAACTTCCAACCTAATAAAAATATTTCTTTTCATGTAAATACCTAATCTGAGAGCATATGTCTCATGGACTGAAGTAGTAAGTTAAAAATCTCCCACCATTGAACTGGAACTATCCCAACACTAAAGAAACATGCTCATATATATCTCATCTTTATTTAAAAAATGAAATACAATCACTTCATTGCACATCCCTCTTATCTAATATCCTCTTTCCCTAATTCCCTGAACTTCCAAACTTCTTGAACAAATGTTTCACTTTTCCTAGAATCTTTTTATCAATTCCATTCACTCTTCTAATCAGGTTTCCATTCCCATCACTTAATTGTCAGCAATGACTCCTGGATGCTGAGTCCATTCTTTAACATAAAAAATAAATGCTTTAATTAATTAAGCAAAGGGGAGAAAAAGCATGATAATCTCTTGGCTCTGCCGTAGCCTGTACTGACTCGCAGATGACCTCTGATAATAATTTTCACCCTTGATTCTCTTTCACCATTTCCTGCAGCATCTTCTGGGATTTTTTACTCATCTGGATTGCATCTCTTAGTGGAAGGTGTCTGAGTGAAAGTCCAAAGTCCTTCCTGGGTAGTGTGGTTGATAGCACCTAAGCACTATTCTCATACAAGACAGTGGGAAGGGGCTAAGAATCAATCCCCTAGCAGGATTTAGGGCTCCAAGAGAAAAAAACAGGTTTTGTCCAAGGTTGCACAAGGTGAGGGGCATCATACAAGGGGATATTTATAGCTTCTCAATACCATCTCTTTAGGCAATTTCCTTCTGTCTCTCCTAATGCTGAACCTTCATTTCCCTGTGGGATACTAGTCTGGATAGAAAGAAAATTGTGCTCATAATTCTCTGTTCCCAATATACCATGTTATGAGTCAGGTGAATCCCGTTTTTATTATTTCTCCTCTGTGAATCTCCTGCTTTCTACATATCTGACCTCCTAGAACCTTATCCCATCCTTCAAATTAAAGTTTACACTAAAGTTTAAAACTGAGGATAACAATTTGACTAAGTCCCTTGGATATGGAAGCATTGACTTGTTTGATGATAGAGTCCTGGTTGTTTTCTCCAGAACATTTCTATTTTATTCTCCAATAAAGTGGATTTCTGGGTTCAATTGTTATAAAACAATGGACACTCAAATTCTTGGTTTGATGATGTTTTGCCAAAAAATTAGTAAAATCATGTGTGAAATTCAAATAAGACCTGTTGTTTAGTTACTCATGAAACACTTATGAAGTGTTTGTAACCACAAGAAATATATTTAGGTCTTTTAATCACAATGACTTGTGCCCAGCACCTTATAGGGATTATATCATTTAATTTTCATACAAGTCCATTTACATTTGAAGAAATGTGGCCCCCAAAATTGTGTTATCTGCTCAAAGATATAAACAGAAGAAAAGATGAGACCTTGATTGAAACTCTATCCAGATGTTTCCATTTCTTCAGGGCTTAAACAGGGCTCTGAAATATACATGAGTTTGCATCCCTGATGTTATTTCACAATGTTGGGAGACATATATGATTGCCCCAACTGTTGAAAGAATGTTATTACTGGCATAAGCTGAATAGAGAGCAAGGCCTGCAAAACTTCCTTTAATACACAGGACAGCCCACACCATGAAGAATTCTCTAGCCCAAAAGATCAAACGTGCCAATGCCAAGAGGCCATGATCTGGACCAGTACCTCACTGACAGAATGTAGACCGAGGCTCTTGATCAAATGCACACTGTTTCTGGAGGTCTCAGTTGAGCTGAGAAGTTCTGATCATAAGCAATTGAATGTGTTGATACTGAAAGTCCTGGTTAGAGAACGACTTACTAATGGCATTGCTATTATACAGCTTGTGTAGATATTTTGAGTCTTCTCCAGCAAGAATCCTCCTGCCCACTCAACTCAGATCCTAGGTGGTCAAATGTTGGACTCAGTATTTTATGAGGTTGATGTTAGAATTAAAGGATGAAATACTTTTCTTTTTAAATTAGAGGGGATTTAATTCTGGGAATTGGTCGCAGAGTACAGGAAGACCTGAGACACTAAACAGGGCTTGTGAGACAGTTCAGAGATTAGCAATAACAGAATGCATCTGTTCTAGGCTAGAGGGACAGAAAGAGGAGCTGGTGTTCCTCAAGGCCAGGGTTTGAGGTCATACAGTGGAACAGAGAACCCAAAGTGTGAGCTGGGGCCTGGGAGGAGACACAGCTTTTCCAGGAGATACCTTTTGAGTGGGGAACCAGGGCCGATGTCTTTATTTATCCCCTTTTCTCACCCTCTATTCTCTTACCACAGCCTCCCATTCCATGACCCAGTCAGAAGTCAACCCACATGGTAGCCTTGGAAGTGTACCTGCAGTGGTCAGCCCTACTGAAAATCAGAGCAAAGCAGAAAAAGTATAGGAACACTATTAGATGTCAAATAGGCCTGGACTTCATATTACCTGTCATGTCCTCATGGGAAATTGACATTTAATAATTCTTTCAGTTGTCCTCATTAGCATTCTCTCTTCCCAACAACTCTGTGAGATCCAGATGGGGTGTGGACAGAAAATAAGGGAGAGGAAAAGGAAAACAGGCATCATTGACTGTTTATGTTTCCTAGGCTGCTTAAAACAGATTACATGAAATGTGTTGGCTTATCTCATTGGTAATTTCTTAGCCAACAATAATATAGTTTTAAGGCCATTAAAATGTCCAAATCAAGGCATCCTCAAGATGATGCCTTCTTCCTAAACACTAGCTGCCGGTGATACAGGATTCCCGTGTCACATGGCAAGGTACATGGTGGCATCTGCTCCTCTTTCACTTCTCTTCTAGGTTTCATTGATTTCAGTTTATTGTTTCCTTGGATTTCTTTCTCTCTGTGAATTCATCTCATTTAAAAAGGACACACCCTGAATGAGGTGGGTCCCACCTTAACTGAAGAAATCTCATCAAATGTCTGCCTTAAAATGGGTCCAAACCCACAGGAATATATTAACTTTAAGAAATGCTTTTCTTGGATATATGCAATTCCAAACCACCACATTGCCCATTTTATAGATGGGGAAACAGATGTTTAGAGATGCTAAATGACAGTTGATATTTGATGCAGCAGGATGTCCCTCAGGCCATGCCTTAATTAGATCTTCTTTTTTGCTGTGGACCTCTTGTTATATGTCATTTAGCCATTTTCCTGTACCTAAGCTGCTGGGCTTCAGAATGTTCTTCATTTTTGAGCATTTTCATTTAGCACCATGACTGACTTGATGATCATGTACAGAACTGCTTGAGATTCTGGACTGGCATGGAGAAAACTCCTGGGAAGAAAGTCATTAAAGCCCTCCATCTGCCATGTTTTTAAAGCTCAGGTTTGGATTGTTCAGCAAGTGACCTGCATAACATTCTAGATGAGTGGTTCCATGTGGTAGCCACTTCCAATGAACTCACTAATAAGGCCCTGGATGTCATCTAGATTCAACTGAGAAAATTCTAAATGAAAATAAATATGAATCTCATTGTATCTCACAGATTAATGAAGCTATGGTAAGAAAACAGATGACAATTCTGAGCTGAAATAGAATCAGAGAATGAAAAAAAAAAGTGATTGAGAGAGATATAAAATCATCACCCTGACTTCTGGCAGATCATCTACCAAGTCCACTTAGGCAGATTTCAAGTAAGTATTCAGAAAATTCTGCTAAATATCTAATTACCAAATATATCTTGGTCATGTGTTGCAATAGCTGGAATAATCTTCCTGGTATCAGCTGGAAATCTTTTCCATGATTGGGTAGACATCCTTGCTTGATATCAGAGCATGTGACAGAATAGTGGTTCACAACCATTCCTGCTTTCTGAATGCTAAGCCACATATCTGCTTTTTGTGCTAGGTAGTTAATCATGATATAAGAAATGGATAGTGGGTGGATGCCCATGCTAGAGTGTGTCCTTTTACTCAAAATACACCTTTCAAATCCACAATACTCTGACAGTAATAGAATGGCCTCTAAGTTCATGAGACTTAGCCAGAGGGAAGACTTTTCTCAACATCCTTAGCCATGGTCTCTGCTTCGATTCAACCCAAGGCTCCCAAAGAGTTCTAGGTAGCTTTATGATTCATAGAGAAGATTCTTAGCTTCATAGTTAGAGTTTGGGATTTACTATAATCTAAACATCTGAAGAGTAATTGAGATAACCTGTCAAACATGGATATTCCAAAACATTGTTTTCATCATGCCTTGTTGACACATTTCCTCTTGGCAGAACAGTTTTGAGGATAGTATATTATGGATTTTATCCCTTATATAAGTGAGAACCTTTTTTATTCTTTCACACATGAAAATAAGATCAAACTCCATCCCATTCAAATATATCCACAGGCCAGTATTCATATAAAGAAAAAAATTGGGGGCCTAATTCCTGGAGGCTTTTCCAGGAACATCAGTAGACCTAAACTGTTCTTCTCAACTAGTCTCTGAGTTATCTCAAGTTTCCAAGGATATTCATTGTACTACAGAGTCTTTATATATGCACATCAACTGTTCATTTCTTCCCTGTACCAACATGTCATTTCTTCCACTAAGAGGTGGAGACCATTTCACTTCCTCTTGAATCTGTACCAGTGTTGTGACTTTTTTGATGAATGTGGCAGTTTGAAATTATTTTATTATTCCCCAAAAAGAGAAAGTTTATGTTTGTGGATTGATCTACTCCTTTGGGTGTGAGACCTTTTTCAACTGTACTATCTCTGGGAGTCATGACTCAGGTGGACTTTCCACTATCTTGCTGGGTAAGATAAAACTGGAGACAGACAGGAAAAGATAATTCCTCCATTTTCAATAGTGCCATGTGTCAGAAAGGAGAGGCACAAGGAGGTAAGGCCCTGGGAAGAGATGAGCAATATATGCCTGATAGCTTGTGGTTGAAATCAGGAAGAAAGTGGAACAGCTGAGCCTGAGAGAGGAGGCCAGGCAGGAGATAAGGCCTATGCCTGGTTGCCTACATCTAAGCTCCTGGATATGGTATAGCCCAGATGGGAAGTCAGAGATCAGGCAGAAACCATTCACCACCTTGCAGTAACATGTGGCAGCTGATTTAGTAAAAAAGCACATCTTATGGTGCTTTGAGATGGACTTTCCATGGCCTTGAAACTGTAAGCTTTCACCCCCCAAATAAATACCCTTTATAAGAGCCAACATATTTCTGGTGCTTTGCATCAGCACCCCCCAGGCAAACTAATACAATTAATAAAATGTGGTAGAATTAATTTCATTTTTCTAGAACTAATCCTTTATGCTCTTAGAAAGTCAGTCTAAGCTATTGGGGGAGAAGAAGCCATGGATGTTAGAGAGAATTGAAGTACCCCAGTTAATAGCCATTATGCACTGCAGAAATATGAATGAGGCCAACATGGATTTTCCAATCCCAGCTTAACTTCCAGCTAAATATTCCATCTGGTACCATGTGGAGCAGAATTGCCCAGCTAAGCTCAGCCAACTCACAGAATCATGGAGAATAGTACATTATTTTTGTGTGAATCCACTAAGCTGCAGAGTGATTTGTTATACAGCCATAAAAAATAAAAACTGAGAGTCCAGATGCCCAAACATATTTAACATGTAAATTTAAACTCATGTACCCCACACCACCAAAATGTGGAATGCTCTGAAGAGAGGAATTTTCTCAAAGACACCAATAAACCAGGATTTCACTGTGCATGATGTGCCATCATTATTAAACTTATTCCATTGGGCAAACCATTATCTTCTTTTTGTGTTATTTAAAATGCAAGCATAGGGAAGCGGCTGTGGCTCAATCAGTAGGGCTCCCATTTACCATATGGGAGGCCCCGGGTTCGGTTCCCGGGGCCTCCTGGTGAAGGCAAGCCCGCCCGCATGGCGTGGTTAGCTGACCCAGCGAGCACAAGCAGCAAGGGGGGTGGATAAATTAATAAATAAATAAAATCTTTAAAAAAATAAAATAAAATGCAAGCATAGTAGGATAGGGGCAACCATGTCAAAATGGTGATGTGAGATATCTCTTGAAAGAACCTCATCAAAGATTCAGTGACTAAAATAAAATAAAACAAAATAAAATAAAATAAAAACCCCACATGCTTAAAACTCTGAAAGTTTGTAGAGGATGGAGAAGAATTCCACAAACGCTGAAGTGAGGAAAATGTAAAATACCAGGTAGGAAATTGCCATCCTGGAACACCAGTCCCTCTCAATAACTCCGACTAAGTCCCACACAGCTTAGGAATACTATAGAGAGAAAGGAGACAGTATCACTCTTTCCCATAATGGTTACAGACTATAGAAACACTCACAGTATATTAGTACCCCAAGCACTTCAAGGGCCAGTCCCAGGGAACAAAACAAGCTACTTGGAAGTGCTGAATACAAAAGGACCCTCATAGGTAAAAAGAGGCTGTAGCTCTCTGGTGCTGTACTCACTCAATTCAGTTTCTGGGTGCTGAACTACATAAATGCAAAATGGAATTTTCTGGAAGGATCCAACTTTCTGGCCTGATGCCATCTGGATCTCTGCGATGGGATACTTAATGGGGAAGAAACCAGAGGTAGAAGAGACAAAAAGGAGAAAGAGGGAGAAAGATGGAGAGGGAGAGGGAGAAGGAGAAGGAGAGGGAGAGGGAGGGGAGGGGGAGGGGGAGGGGGGAGAAAGAAAGAGAGAGAAAGGAGGAGGAGGAGAGGGAGGAGGATTGAGTAGAATTGCTGTAAGACAAGAGGTTCCTAGAACTGGAAAGTGGAAGGAAAATGGGAAACAAGGTGAGGGAGAGAATTTAAACAAATCATAGAAATAAAAGCTGGGGAGAAAATTCTGCACAAAAACAAATGGAAGAGATGAAGATTCCCAGAAAAAGAACAGAGGATAGAAAGATTTCATCTGAAAAAAAAAAAAAAAAAAAAGAAAGATTTCATCTGGAGGTCAAACAAGTGCACAAATAGTGCAAGCTTTAAAATGCTACCACATATCCAGGACAAGAATCAGATGAAGAAGAGCTGAAAAAATTCTAAAGGTCTAGTATAACTCAGACTTAGCATAAAAAGATAACCTTAACAAAAAGCCAATAAAAAATACAATCGTAGGCAAGAGAACAAAGCTTTCTGAATAATCTCATCAAGTTAATCAAATGCCTAGAAATCAGCAAAAAATCACAAGCCATACTAAAAAAGAGGAAGATGTGGTCCAGTCAAGAAAACAAGTTATAACTTCAGAGGAGACACAGAACCTATAACAACTTATCAAAAATCTCAAATAAATCACCTAAATCAATTCAAGAAGATGAAGGAAAATATGGCTAAAGAGATAATGCATATTAAAAACAAAATGTTTGAACATAAAGAAGAATTTGAAAACATAAAAAGAAGAATAACAAAGATTATGGGGATGAAAAGCATAACAGAAGGGATTAAAATACACTAGAGTCATAAAACAGCAGATTTATACAAGCTAAAAAGAATAATCAAACTAGAGGAAAGGAAATTGATATCATACAAACAGAATAAAAGGTAAAGAAGCGAAAAGAAAAAAAATTGAGCCGTGTCTCAGGGATTTGAGTTATAGCATAATGCATACAAACATATGTGTCATGTGTCCTGGAAGGAGTATAGAAGGGAAAAGGGACATAAAGAATATTTGAGGAAATAATTGCTGAAAATTTTCCAACTCTTATGAGAGACATAAATATGCATGCCCAAGAAGTACGATGCACTACAAACAGAATGATCCTGAAAGACCCACTCTGAGACACACACAAGTCAGAATGTCAAATGCCAAATTAAAACAGAGAATTCTGGAAACAGCAAGAGAAAAGTGATTCATTGCATACAAAGCATCTGCAATAAGACCAAGTGCTAATTTCTTAGCAGAGACCATGGAGACAGGATGGCAAGGTTATGATATATTTAAGGAACAAAAAGAGAAAAACTGCCAGGCAAAAATTCTTTATCCAGGAAAACTATCCTTCAAAAATGAGGTAGATGCAAATATCCTCGCTGTCCTGATTTTGTGATAATCTGGGTAAGGTAAACATTTGCTATATTAGAAACCATGCATGTGTCCCCATACCTAGTTTTTCTCCCTAGGTCTGGTTTTTAGAATGTTGTTGATATACTAAGCCTGATTTATTACATGATCATCCTGTATGGGAACTGTAACTCTAGGTATCTTTAGTCAACCTTAAGAGATATAACAGGGGGACAGATGTGGCTCAAATGGTTGGGCATCTGTCTCCTATATGGAGGGACCTGGGTTCGATTCCCATGGCTTCCCAATAAAAATTAAAAAAAAGAAAAATATAGAAGGCATGTGCGCCACCAGGCCCCAAGTACAGGTGTGCTGTCAGGCCCCATGAGCGGGTTAACCTCCCCGGGCCCTGTGTGTGGGTGATCCACCAGGCCCTTTGAGCTATGCAGCAAGATGATGATGTAACAGGCGAGTGACACAAGACAGAGCCAAGATGAAATCCAGGAACTAAGATGGCGCAAGTGGTAGGAGGCCTCTCTCCCACATCAGAGATTAGAAGGGTTACATCCCAGTGAAGACAGGAGAAGGATGAGAAGAGAGGGCAGGAAATGGACATAGATAGTTGCCCAGTGAATGGACACAGAAACAGCAAAAACAGTGGTGGTAAAAATGGACAAAAGTAAGGAAATAAGTAAATAAATAAATAAATCCTTTAAAAAATGTATAGAGGAATAAGATATGGAGTATAGTTAGTAGTAATACTTTGATGATGCACTTTCATAGTTTGTTAACAAATGTTTCACAACAATGCAAAGTTTTTGTGGTGGGGTGATCTGTGGGAGCCCTGTATGATGTTATGCATGTTTGTTTTGTAAGTTCACAATGTTTACTGAACACTTCTAGTTTATGTATGCTCATGTATGAATGATATGCTTCAGTAATTTGTTTTAAAAAATGAGGTAGATTTTTAAATATTCAGATTAATAGAATTGAAGATTTTGTCAACAACAGGCCAAGCCCTACAAGATATACTAAAGGGAGAGCTATGTTTTGAAAGGAAAAGACAGGAGAGAGAGCTTTGGAGGAGTATGTAGAAATACAGATTAACAGTAAGTGTTACTAAAAGAGTTAAAAGAGAGGCATAATTACTAGAAAGATGATGGCAGACTAAGGTGCTCCTGGAATCAGCTCCTGCTACAGGGCAGTTAGTAATCACCCAGAGCTAACTAAGAGATTTGTTTGGAGGCTCCAGGAGACCAGAGGTGCATCCTGCAGTATCCCTGAAAGAGTGGAAGGAGGAAACTGCCCATCTGCAGAGAAGATTCGAAAGTAGAGCACTCCACTCCACAGAGGTCAGTACCCATCCTCCACTGGAGGCATGAGCTGCCTCAGGAGCTGTTCCGTGACTGGAATTGGGAGCTCCACTTCCAAAAACAGGGGAGGAAGAGACGGTTGGGCACCAACTTCAGCTACTGATTAGTGTATTTGGTGGGCTAAAGTATAATCCTAAACTGGTAGCCGCCATCTTAACTCTGCACCTGACACAAGGGGAAGTGGGGCTGACTGAAAGTCACAGTGCTGGTAGAAGCCTGCTTTATTCCATCTAAATCAGATTGCAGCTCTAGCCTAAGTCCCAGACCCACCTCAGACAGGGAGGAAGCTGGTGGGAGTTGCACCACCCTCTCTGGGAAATTACAGGCCACACCACAGAGGCAGGTGATCATCCTATTTTGGCGGTGCAAGATACCCCAGGAGCTATTCTGTGGAAGGAATTGGAATCTCCATTTCCCAAAAATAGGAGAGGAAGGGACATTTGGCCACTGATTTCAGCGATTGATTAGTCAGTTCAACTGGCTAAAATATAACCCTAAGAACAGCTGAATATTGAACCTGTCCAGATCAGAAGGAGGCTGGTAGCTGCCATTTTGATGCCACCCCCAGCATGAAGGGAAGGCGGGCTGCCTGAAAATCATGGTAATGGTAGAGACCAATTTCTTTTACCCAGACTGGCCTGCAGCCATAGCTTAGGCTTCAGCCCTACCTCAAGCAGGGAGGAAGCTGGCGGGCTCTGCAACAGCCTATCCAGGTAACTGCAGGTACATTTGGCTGACCCAGACTGAATAATTGAAAGTCTACTGGGGCAACTGCACTGCATAGATTGTTGCTTATACCTGCAACTCCAGTCCTGCCTCAGGAAGGGGAAAAAGGGGCATGAAGCTTCATCAGTCTCTCTGGGAAACTACAGTCTAGGCCTGCATGACTTGGATTATTCCACACAGCTGTAGCTCTGTCCCTAACCCTGGCAAAAGAGAAAGTTTGGAGAATCTTCATCGGTCCTTGGGACACTGAGGGCAGCTTGAGCCTTTGCAGCTTACAGAACCAACTACATCCTTGGCTCCTACTACACAAACAACAAGAGAGAAAGGGCAGGAAGCCCTAAATTAAAGAGAAAAATTGCACCCAGAATAAATACTCTAGTAAGCCAGATGCCAAGACACTAACAAAAAATTACAATCCACACTAAGAAACAGGAAGCTATGGCCCAGTTAAAGGAACAAGATAAGCCTCCAGATGACATAAAGTAGTTGAGACAACTAATCATAGATGCCCAAACAAATCTCCTTAATAAATTCAATGAGATGGTTAAAGAAATTAAGGATATTAAGAAGACATTGGATAAGCACAAAGAAGAATTTGAAAGCATTCATATAAAATAGCAAATCTTATGGGAAGGAAAGGTGCAATAAATGAAATAAAAAATACGCTGGAATCATATAATAGCAGATTTGAAGAGGCAGAGGAAAGCATTGGTGAGCTTGAAGAAACTGCCTCTGAAAGTAAACATACAAAAGTACAGATGAAGAAAAGATCAGAAAAACTTGAACAAGGTCTCAGGGAACTAAATGACAGCAAGAGACATGCAAACATAAGTGCCATTGGTGTCCCAGAAGGAGAAGAGAAGGGAAAATGGGCAGAAGGAATATTTGAAGAAATAATGGTAGTAAATTTCCCAACCATATTGAAGGACATAGATATCCATGTCCAAGAAGCACGAAGTATTCTAATCTGAAAAAAATCTGAGTAGTCTATCTCTGAGACACATCCTAATCAGAATGTCAAATTCCAAAGACAAATAAAGAATTCTGATAGCAGCAAGAGAAAAGCAATGCATAACATATAAGTGATACCCAATAAGATTAAGTGCTAATTTCTCACCAGAAACCATGGAGGCAAGAAGGCAGTGGTATGATATATTTAAGATACTGCAAGAAAAAAAACTTCCAGCCAAGGATCTTATATCTGGCAAGAGTGTCTTTCAAAAATGAGGGCAAGTTTAGAATATTCATAGATAAACAGAAACTGAGAGAGTTTGTAACCAAGAGACCCACTTTGCAGGAAATACTAAAGGATGTGCTACAGCCTGAAAAGAAAAGACAGGACAGAGAGGACTGGAAGAGAGTATAGAAATGAAGATGATAATAATAAAAGTAATTAAAAGTGTCAAAAGAGTGGTGAAAATAAAATATGACAGATAAAAGTCAAATATTTATGAATAAACTTAACCAAAGATATAAAGCCCTTGTATTCAGAAAACTACAACTAATTGTTAAAAAAATTTTAAAAAGTCCTAAATAATTGGAAGAACATTCCATGCTCACAGATAGGAAGACTAAATATCATTAAGATGTCAATTCTACTCAAATTGACTTACACATTCAATGCAATCCCAATAAAAATTCCACCAGCATTTTTTAAATAAATGGAAAACATGATTATCAAATCTATTTAGAATGGTAAGAGACCCTGAATAACCAGAAACATCTTAAAAAGAAAAGAAAATCTGGAGGACTCTCATTTCTGAACTTTAAATCATATAACCAAGCTACAGTGGTAAAAAGAGCATGGTATTGGCATAAAGACAGACACATAGACCAATAGAACTGAATTGATGGTTCAGAAACAGATAGTCACATCTATTGTCAAGTGATTTTTGACTAGCCTGTCAAACCACCCAGCTCAGTTAGAGCAGTCTATCCAACAAATAGTGCTGAGAAACCTGGATATCCATAGCAAAAGAAGGAAAGAGGACCCATATCTCACACCTTATACAAAAATTAACTCAAAATGAATAAAAAACCTAAATATAAAAGCAAGAACCATAAAGCTTCTAGAAGAAATTGTAGGAAAATATCTTCAAGACCTAGTGGTAGGTGGTGGATTCTTAAAGTAGATAAGATGCAGACTGAAATGGAGTACTGGTATTGTATGTAGAAGTTTAATTAGCTTTACTGTAAAAGTGTGGAAATGTACTAAATGCAACACATTATAGTAAGTAACAGCTGGTTTATAAGTGAGGATGTGGCTGAAAATGGTAATCTAGGATGTAAATGACAATTGACAGAAAGGTAAAGAATAATCTAGGGACTGAAAAGCACAGGAAACTAGAAGTAGATGAGAATTGTGGTTGATGGTACAGATGCAAGAATGTCCTTTGTGAGCTACAGCAGATGTACATCACTGTTGCAGGGTGTGGGAATGTGGAGAGGCATGGGAAAAATACAACTGGAATGACCTATGACTGTGGTTAACAGTAATAATGCAATATTCTTGCATCTATTCTAAAGACATATTGTGTTGATAATGGGGAAGTATGGAGAGTGTGTGCCAAATGTAGGCTGTGGACCTGGTAGTGGTTGGATGATATCATCTCATAGTCTGTGGCAAATGTTCCATCATGGTGTGGTGTTTTGATGGAGGGGTGTTGTTTGGGAATTCTGCACATGTGCACTATTGTTTTGTAAGTTTACAACATCTGTCATAAAGATATAATTAAAAATGATAATAAGGTGGGTTGGGGGAAAAATACACCAAATGTAAGATAAGGACTATAATCAGCAGTAAGAGTTTTGACAATATTCTTTCATAATTTGTAACAAATGTCTCACAACAATGCAAGGTGTTGGTGGAGGGTTGATGTATGGGACCCCTGTATGACATTATGAATGTTTCCTTTCTAAGTTCACAACTTTTACTATACACTTATTGTTTTATGTAAGTTCATGTATAAATGATATAATTAATAATGATAATAATAGGGTGGGTTGGGGGAAAATATCTTGGTTAGTAGTAATATTTTGAGGATGCTCATTAATCATTAGTTAAAAATGTTTAACAACAAATACAAGGTATTTGTGGTAGGTTGAGGTATGAGTGTGCTGTATGATGTTATGTATGTTTGTTTTGTAAGGTCACAATTATTGCTATACACTTATTGTTTATATATATTTATGTATGAGTGATATACTTCAATAAATAAAAAAAATATTTAAAAAATTTATAAAAAACAGAGGCATACAAGATATGGCATAAAAACCAAAGGAAAGGGAGCAGATATGGCTCAAGCACTTGAGTGCCTGCCTCCCACATGGGAGGTACTGGGTTCGGTTCCCACTGCCTCCAAAAACATAAAAACAAAGAACAAGCAAGCAAAGAAACTAAAAACAACTCAGGGTAGCCAATGTGGTTCAGTGGTTGAATCCTGGCTTCCCTTTTACATGGTCTTTGGTTCTATCCCCAGCCCTGGTTCCTCAAAAAGCAAAGAAACAAACAAACAAAAAAAAAAAAAAAAAGAAGGGAAAAATGGCACAAGTAAGTACTGCCTTTTCAACAATAACACTGAATCTTAATAGATTAAATTCCCAGTAAAAAGAAAAAGATTGGTAGAGGGTACAAAAGCATGATCCAACTGTGTGTTATTTACAAGACATTCATCTTAGACTCAAATAGGTTGAAAATGAAACATCAAAAAGAGATATTGCATGCAAATAGTAACCACAAAAAGAGTGGGGATAGTTATTGGGCAAAATAGACTTTAAATGCAAATATGTTATAAGAGAAAAAAAGGGCACTCTATAGTAATAAAAGAGACAATTGACCAAGAAGAAATAACAATAATAAATATTTATGCAACTAACTATGGTGCTCCAATATATATGAGGTAAATACTGATAAAATTAAAGGGAGAAATGGACTCCTCTACAATATTAATTGGAGATTTCAATCCACCACTCTCATCAATAGATAGAATATCCAGATAAGTACAATTTTAATAATTTTTAATCAACTGTAACAAAGGTAACTACTACTTAAAAAATACTACAATTATAAAAACATGCTGCCATTAATTGTAACAAATATTTCACATCAATGCAGTGTCTTGGTGTTGAGGAGGTGTATGAGAATCCTGTATTTTTTAAGTGATTGTTTGTAAACCTACAACTTCTTTAATAAAAAAAAAATATGTGTAGAGAAAGCAGATTGTTGGATTCCTGGAACTGGGAGGCAGCAGGGGACTGTCTGCCAAAGGCCAATAAAGAACTTTTTTAGAGTGAACAAAAACTTAATTGAAATGAAATGTGCACCTGTGGTAGACTGAAAACATAGATGGTATCAGTTCCCCAACTCTGTATCAGTATCTTTTGCAGTAGGACTGTGTAGCTCCATCCATGAAGACATGCTCCAACTTTGAACCATCGTGGGATTGCTGATGTTTTATTTGCTCTGTCCAACAAAATATGGAAGAATTGACAGTGTGTCTCAAAGTCCTCGGTGAGTTTTTGCTTCTCACTCTTGGAATCCTGTCTCAGACATGTGAACAGGGACAGCCTAGGCTGCTGGAGAATGAGAAGACATGTGGATGGGAGACCAGGTGTCCCAGTCTAGAAAATTCTACAGCCAATTATGCCATCAGTTTGTAAGAGAGTTTAACCAAGAAGATTCAAAGCAGCTCCAGATAACTCACAACTGACCACAGACTTATAATTAACCAGAAGCAATCAAAATAACTCTATACAATAGACCCCATAAAGTAATGAAACCAGATTCTTACCTATTTACTTCTTGTCATGCAGCTATAGCTAACTAACTCAATAAACATTAACAGAACTGAGGATATCAGATAATTCTTATTCTCCCTTTTTGTATTTCTTCAGTCATTTGAAAACAGAATTGATTATCATCTTTTTATTTACATTTATATCAGATCATCATACTTAAAAGTGACTACAATGAAGTTCCTTTCCTGATAAGCAGGAGCATTTGGACAGGCATGCATATTTGTGCAAGAACCAACTACAATGAAGTTCCTTTCCTGATAAGCAGGAGCATTTGGACAGGCATGCATATTTGTGCAAGAATAACTGGTGGGGAAGCGGCTGTGGCTCGATCAGTGGGGCTCCCGTTTACCATATGGGAGGCCCCGGGTTCGCTTCCCGGGGCCTCCTGGTGAGGGCAGGCCCGCCCGCATGGCGTGGTTGGCTGACCCAGCGAGCACGGGCAGCAGGGGGGGGATAAATGAATAAATAAAAAAAAAAATAAAATCTTAAAAAAAAAAAAAAAAAAAAAAAAGAATAACTGGTGGATCTCAGATAGAAATCTGAAATACCAGAGGTATTTTGTGGACAGGAAAACACTCTTGTATCAGTCACCCATTGTTCATGATGATTGAAGAGAATGTTGAACAAAATAAAATATATAAAAAGGAACTACAAAAAGTACAAAAATTAAACAGTGCCTAATAAAAGAAAACAGACCAGTATGTCAAGCCCTCAATATTCTTGCATGTAACTATGAACCTTATCCTTAAAAAACTGAAACTTAACTGATCCAATTAAGTAATAGAAAATACATAGAACATAAGTGAAATTAACAGTGGTGTATGCCTATAAATGGGCTTACTATATACTAATTTTGCTGTTAAAATTATTATGAAATGTCAGTTTTTTAAGATATGGAAATGCTGAAGTTTGTTAATTGGTTCTGATATGTACTTTACAGAAATCATTTCACCAATAAAATAAGTTTTCCCAAGTAGAATTTTATTATATATCATATATTTGCAGTACCAATAAAATACTTTGCTATAGGTAATATGTGTCACTTCATAATTAACTACCAAAATTTCAATCATTTCCCTTACATTTTCTCTTGCATGTCAACATTAACAACAGATGAGCAATTATAACAAACCGTTTTGATATTTTGCTTGTGAATGGAATTAAATTATTTTCATTTGCATATATTCTATGTAACTAATTATATATTTTATTGAGAACAAATTAGAAACTTTTGTTATATATTGTTTTGCTAAGGAAAGGGCAGAGACTCAAGATACAAATTAAAACTGGCAATTTATTTGATAATTGAAATGTAGATGATCCAATACTAATAAACAGTTAAATGATCACAGTTACTAATTGCTCACAATATAATTCAATAAACCGATTGATACTGCAGAGGGAGAGAGAGAGAGACTATATTTACAATCACTCACCAAACTGGGGGAAAACTTAACATCTTGTCTTTCAAGAGGCTGGGAACTCCCATTCAACAACAAGCCAGAGTCCCAGATCTGAATCAAGGTCCTAAGCAGAGCATCCTCTCCTGGGTGAGACTTCGACCTGCAACCGAGAGACTCTCCCCTTTAAAGAGGTCTGTAACTTCAGATCTCTTGCCAATTTTGCAGCTCCTGTGATTAAAGCATTCTTAAACAACAGTGCCTGTTCACGGGAAAGTGGCCAGCTCCCCTGAGGAGAGACATGAAGTCTGTGAAACGTCCTGTTCTAAAGGATATTGCTATTCATGGAAAGTAAAGCAGGGCTATATAATTAATGTATAACTAAGATAAGGAACTAGCAAAGACAGAGTTATGTGCTTGGGGTAAAAGGTCCCCAAGAACATTCTCCTCACACAGACTAAGATAAGGTTACATTCCTGAGGCAGGAGAGATCTCTAAGCACATCCACATCTAACTCCTGCTCCTACATGTTCAAGGCAGTCACATCATATTTTTAATTTCTTGTTCACAATCCTTCCCCCAAGGTAATTTTAATATACACATATCACATATATTCCCTCTGAATTCGATTTTTGCTTTTGTTTTCTTTTGTTCCTATTGTCAGTCCAATACAATAAGCTTAAATTAACAAAAATAGTAAATCTGAATTGACAAAATAGCTATTGAGGCTTGAAATACATTCATAGTGAATTATTTGATTTATAAATAAAAGATTAAAAAATGGTATTGTTGTGAAGAAATGTACACCAGGGGAAACCTTCTAGGAAAAAATGATAAATTACCTTCCCAGGGAAAAAAAAAAAAAGGAATATAGTGGTTACCATAGGTTCCAAGGGAAGGGGCAAGGAAGAGTAGGTGGAACACACTGCATTTTTAGAGCATTGGAATTGTTCTGTGTGATTTTGCAATAATGCATATGGGCCATTTTGCATTTTGTCAAAACCTATAAAATTACACAATGCCAAGTATAAACTATAATTCAAACTATAGACCATGGTTAGCAGCAAGATTTCAATATGTGTTCATCAATTGTAGCAAATGTACCACATTGAAAGATGTTAATGGGGAAAAATGGGGAGGGGGAAAGGTGGTATATGAGAATTCCCTATATTTTTTATGTAATATTTATCTAATCTAAAAGTCATTTAAAAAGACAGAAAAAAAAAGAAAGTAACTTAAAATCAAGCACATTGAAACTCTATGAAAGAAATAGAAAAGCCAGTTTATACTTGCATGTTAGGTTCACAGAATCATAGCTTCTGATTATGTCTTTGTGTCCTGCATTCACTGGCATATCCATAGCCACAAGAATAATGATCATTTTGTTTTCCTTCCAAATAACTTTTTCAGAATCCCATTTATATCTTTATTCCACAGACTATAGATGAAGTGGTTCAGCATGGGTGTGAACATGATGCACATCACCAAAGCTGGTGCATCTGAGTGTGTATTGTCTGAAGGCAGCAGAACCAAGGTACATCCCTATGCTCATACAATAAAATAAGGAGACCACCCATAAGCGAGATGCATACGTGGAAAATGCTTTATAGTATCCCCAATCTGAAAAGATTGTATGTATGGAGGAAACAATCTTAGACTTTGAGAAAATGATCTGGGCAAAGGGACCCACAGCCAACAGGCAAGCAGCAAACTACATCACTATATCATTGATGAAGATGTCAGAACAGGCAAGTTGGAACATCTGATTAAGTTCACAGAAAAAGTATGGAATTTCCTAATGTGCACAAAAGGACAGATGCAATACTATTATGGTTTCTAACAAGGAATTCAGGACACTCATGATCCAGGATCCCCAAACCAGCAGGAAACATATCCATGGGTTCATGATTACCATGTAGCAGAGGGGAACAGATGGCATTGAAGCAGTCATGGGCCATCACGACCAAATGGAAGTCATCCGACCCTGCAAAGAGCATGGAAAAGGACATCTGCATGATGCTGCCTGCATGAGTTATGACTCTACTCTGTGCCTGGAAGTTCATCCACATCTTTAGAGCAGTGATGGAGGTGAAACTTATGGCTATAAACAACTGGTTGGAGAGAAGGAAGTACATGGGCATGTGGAGGTGGGAGTCAGTGATGGCAGCCAGAATGATGAGCAGGTTCCCAGTGCAAGTGAACAGGTATATAGACAGGAAGAGCCCAGTGATGTAGGGCTGCAGCCCTGGATCCTCTGAAAATCCCAGGAGAAGAAATTCTGAAATTCAGGTATCATTTCCTGGCTTCATGCTGTTGACGTGACTACCCAGAAGGAAGAAAGTACAACACTAATTTTCACAGAAACAGGCATTACTAGCCTAGATGAATTGTTATAATTTATATTTTGCAGTCAAGATACTAATTTCTGTACATTGTTATGCATATGGTCCATTAGGGAACTTGTAGTACCAACTTTGAGTAAGATTTTCTGTCCCTTTTTTGACTTTTTTCTTCAAACAGTCATGATTTCTACAATTTTTATGAAATATCTACTCATTCTCTTGAGGTGTATGTTTTGAGTGCTTATTATACACCAGGCAATATCTAGACTGGACTACAACATAGAATACAATGCTACAACACATAGACTTGACATTCTAATGATGGAGAAAGAATGTAATAAATAAAAAATAATCATGTAACAGGCCAGATGGGGGTATTCTTAAAAGGAAAGGAGCTGGAAAAAAGGAAACAGTGAAAAGGTGGTGCCATTTTTAACCAGTGTCCAAGCAGGCCTAGCAGACAGGGAGTCATTTTAACACAGACCTCTCAATGAGATAGCCAGTGCCACAAGGAAACATGAAGAAGGGTGAAACCAGCTGAGAGAATGTCCAGGGAAAAGGCCCTAAGGAAAAGGCTTGTCTCCAATGTTCAAGGTCAGGGGAGAGAACAAGAGGGAGAGGGATAAGATGACTAGAGAAGGATAAAGAATGAGGTGGGCTCACAACTGCTGCTAAAACTTCAGGACAAACTCATCCCTTGGCCACATGTTGTACCTCTTCTCATTTCTTGACTTGGTTTCTAAAGTTTACCCCAAATAAAAATGAACATATATTTTTTATTTCTAAATATAAATTTGCATTGTGGACTCTGCATTATAAGGCACATATTTTGGAGTATGAGCCCAGGTACTGAAGACTGGAAAGACCACACCAAACACCTACACAGACAGCCAACTGTGGCTCCTGGGTCTGTGTTGATGGCCTTCTCACCACCACACTGTGTGGTCATGAGTGGATACAAGGGCAGCACATTCAGATCATCTTTCCCACAAAGTTGTCAACCTTCCATGGACACATAAATCATGAGCTTCCCATTGGTATGACTCCTAGTGACCTTAGTTTAAAAATTAAAAAAATATTTTCAATAATAGAGAAAAATGAGGGAAAATAAAAATAAAATAAGCTCAGGTCAGCCCAAGTGACAGTGATGAGTTTACTTCCTTGGTCCTGGCAGCATCCAACCCTTGTTATAACCCCATGATGCCCAGAAACATTAAGAGCAAAAACCAACTTATCCAAAAAACAATGAAGTGATTTATTTACCCCACCAAAACACCTTACAGAGTGAACAGCCCAAGAGTAAAATAATCAGAGGAAACAAACTAACAATGCAAAATACATACAAAAAAATGGATGTTTATATGAAAAAGTAGAAGAATTTTTAAATTATATAAATACAAAACCTTTGGAATTAGAATATTGGATTTGCCTTATGAATGTATAGAATATTCTAATGAATGGGTAGATTTCATCTTGAATGACCAAAATTCCTGTGTTTCAAATTAGATTTTCAATTTATACTGATAAGTTTTGAATCATTTTCAATTATATCTATTTGTTAATTTTTTAGTATTATTTAGAATTATTTAGCTGATTTTATAAAATCACTTGAAATTAGCTTATTATTTCTAGTAAATTACAGCTAAAATAAAAAGAAAACATTGTTAGAGGGAGGAATTAGGGTACATTCAAGATAAAGAAAAGCTGAGGGACTTTGTCACTAGAAACCCTATGAGTAACGATAAAGGTATCTCTGCAGGTTGAAAAGAAACAAAACCACTAGTCAATTGATTAAAGCCACATGAAAAATTTATGTGGGTAAAGAAAAATATATATATTTATATTGGTAAATATATATATTTACTTATATGTAAATATATATACCCAAGTGCATCACACATAGTACAGGTACATAAAATTGTTTCACAAATCCCTTTGTTCATTCATGTGTGTTATGTATATGTGTGTGTGCACAAAAGTTCATTGTGCACCACAATGCTATTAAAGTCTGTCTTTCAGAAATAGGCAAACATTTTTGGAAGCCACTGGACTAAATATAAGAATAGGCTGAAAAGAAGGCCAATCCCTTCTAATGAGGAATACACACTATGAATGGTGAGTCAAACAGAAGGGTGAGTTTGAGAGAGAACAGGCAGCCACCTTGGGAGTGGAGACTCATCCAGACCCAAGGGCCAGAGACAGAGCAGCTGTTCTTGCATCACTTGTCTTGTGGTCTCCACATGACACCCTTATCTACTTGTTATAACTGTGCTTGTCCCATACTTATAGGAGCACATGGATGTTGATATGGTCCCACAGTGGTTGCAGTAGGTCCCTTTCTCACTTTTTGTGTATTGGATTATTTTCTTTGTTATTCTTGAACTTTGGGTTTTGATTTTTTTTTTTTTTAACAATTCACTGGGAACAGTTGAGTCCTAGTGATGATCCTAATACAATATACAAAGACCTTGGCAAACCACACTCCATATAATCCTTAAAATGCTATGATATCCATGCTTTTATCCTGATTAATTTTCTTCATGTGATGTGTCCCTGAGGACTTCAGATCACACATGAACTCATTTCACTGTACTTTGACTTCTCCGGTATAATGCAAGGTCCAAATAAGCAGAGATTACTCCTGTGTCTTTTCACAAAGGTGTGAATATCTACATTTTCACATAGATAACACATTTTAAGAAAATGAGAAGTTATGAAGTGAAAGAATGGCAATGAAAATTAAGAAGAAACAGTTAAACATACTGGATTCAAACTAAGTATTAAACACAATATGATGGAAAATGTAAAGTTAACATCTTAAAAAAACACATAACACAGCAGTAATATATTGACATTAACGTGGTTCACTAATTCAAAATTAAATTACCAAAGACCTAGGAATAAAAGAATATAAAAATACAGTTGTCTCAAATACAAGGAAGAATCAGTATCTAAGGTTATATTTTAAACTGTATAAATATATATTGATTCATATATTCTTATGAAAAAATTAAAGATTACTTTTACTTGGATGAAAAACAAGAATGTTTTCCAAATGATGACAGAGGTACTGCTACTTTTTAAACAAACTATCTAATGACAAAAGGCAAAATGGAACAATGGGAAAACAGCATGGTAATACATGTGCAAGGTGATTTATTTATTTTTATTTTTATATTTTTATATTTTTTAAAGATTTTATTTATTTATTCATTTATCACCCCCTTGCTGCTTGTGCTCGCTGGGTCAGCTAACCATGCCGTGCGGGCGGACTTGCCTTCACCAGGAGGCCCCGGGAACCGGACCCGGGGCCTCCCATATGGTAAACAGGAGCCCTACTGATTGAGCCACAGCCACTTCCCAAGGTGATTTATTTACACAAAAGATATAATAAAGCTTTCTATGTTTGGTAAATAATGGGGAAATCACAATATGTAACACTAATAGATATGACCAAGGAAAATTATTTAACTTTGACCCATTTCCCATAAATCTATACATAGGGAAAATAATTAAATGGCAAAGTGCAAAGTTGGTGGGAAAATGCAATTTTCTTTGAACCAGTGCAATAAAAAAAAAAAGAATAAAAACCCTGTTCAAAGGATGTTGACAGAGAGACAAACAGAGCAGGCAAATGGGTAACAAAGTAAAAATATATATATTCATACTCACCTGTAATGATATTATTTCAATGTTCTGGGCTTCAGTACTCCCTGATTCACTGATTAAATAAAAATTTATCTTTCGTGTGAATAGTCAAAATGTCAGCATGCCAAAAAGTATATAAACTGTGTTACAAGGTGATATGTACAATGACTATCAGAATCTTTCTCATCAATACAGAAACATGCTTAAATATACCCTATTTTAAAAGTAGTAAAGAAATACTTTCTCTTTGATGCACCTTCCTCAACTGATAATAATCCTCTTGGTGGCAAAATCCTTGCAGAGATGTTCTTCTGCTTTTCCTGGAACCATTTTCTCCTTCCCTTTGCCATCTGTAATTGGTATTCCATTCCTATCACTGATTTTCAACAATGACCCACGCATTTCTCAGTCCACTTTATAAACAAAATAGGGAAAATATTAATTTTTTAGTCAAGCAAGCAAAGTATGGAAAGCTCTCATTTTGGACAACACTGGATAGACGGACAGATAACCTCAGATAAAAATTCTTGGCTTCCATTCTATCTCACCCTGTCCTGTGTTATCTACTGGACTCTCTTACTCACCTATATGGCATTTCTGTGAAAAAGGAAACCATGAGAAATCTGAATCCATCCCTGGGAGGTTGATGATGGACACTAAAGCTCTATCCTCAGACAAAATGGCAGGAAGGAGTCAGGCATTATTCTGATAACCAAAGTTAGGACCCCAAAGAAAGCACCATATACTTTCAGGCCAAAGTTGCACAGGATGAGGGACAGCAGAAAAGGAGATTTTTACAGCTTTAATTTAGCTGCTTATTAGCACATTTCCCTCTGTCCCTCATTAGCACATTTCCTTCTTATTTCATCCCCTGAGCCATCATTTCCCTTTGGGACACCAGTCAGTAGAGGATGGAAATGGTTCCCTCTGACTCTGTTTTCTGGAGACCAGGTTGTACCAGGTGAATCCAGCTATTATCATATCCTCCTCATGCACTCTTTGGTCTTGCATATTTCTCAGCCTCAACCATGCTTCCCATCTTTCAATTTTAAAAATTTTCCCCATGTGTACAATTATGAAGCCATCTTCACTACTCCCTTGGGTCTCCAAGGCATTGATTTGGGGTGGTGATATAGCCCCTGTTCTCTCAAGAACATTGCACTTCTATCTTCAACAAGGTGGAAAGCTGGGCTATTTAGTATGGAAATCATAAGCAGTGTAATCCTTGACTTTATCATGCTTTTGTCCAATCATATTTGTAACACCAGTTAGCATCTGTAATTTATTTCTTCACTTATAAAATGTATTAACTAAAAGAACAAATTTCCATCTATTTATGCACCATTACCTGACCTAAGCACATTTATAAGGATTGTCTCATTGAATTTTTACAAAAGTCCATTCTGTGAGATCAGTTCTATACTCTTATGAGCCCATTTTACATTTATAGAAATGGGTGCTATAAAAAGGTTTAATGTCTACCTAAACTTAAAAGCCCAGTAAGAGGTGGGACATTGATTGGAACTCTGTCAAGTTTTTTCCAGTCTTCAGTCTCTTGGCTTGTGTTTCACAACCATGGGTGATTTTGCTTCCACCAGGGGATATCTGGTGATGTTTGGAGAAAATTAAGTTTGATCAACAGGCAGAGGAGGGATAATACTATCATTTGGTGGGCAGAGACAAGGGATGCTGCTAAATGTCCTGCAATGCCCAGGAAAACACCCAGACCAAAGTATCAACAGTTTTGATGCAGAGAAACCCTGCTCTAAACCAGAACTTCTCCAAATTCAATGTGCATAGGAATTTCCAAGGGCTCTTCAAATGAAGATTCTGATTAGTCAGGCCTCAGGCGAGAGTTTCTGCATTTCAAACAAGCCCTGGTAGCATTGTTATAACTGATATACAAATAGTGAAACACCGTTACTAAACATTGTCAATGGTTTGCACTATGGTTTACATTTTAGACCTTACACTTTTATAAATTTTGATGATATTTACCATGTCTTGTGTCCATCACTGCATGGTAATGAATAACATTTCCACTGACAACTAAATAAACCCTGTTTAATCTATTCTATTCCTCCCACCCCATTCCCCTCAGGGCCCACGATGACCCCCTGGCTTGACTCGGTGGATGACAAGATTCATAGTTACATGCAACAAGGGGTCTTAACACACTGATTTGTCCTCCCCTATTAGGAACTGCCCTTGCTCTTTAAAGACTCCCGCCTGTCTATTTCTGAACAAATAGGTCCTGCCAAAGATGGGAGTCCAACTCCTTCCTGCTCATTATGTAGGTCTCCACCCACTGCAAAAACACATTATGACAGAAAGAACACTCACACACTCCTTAGAAGCCTGCTCCAGGTGTGCCAGGTCCCGAATGCATCTGCAACCAATACCCTAAACCAGTGACCCTTCCTTGTCATATTGCCAAAAAAGCATTCCAAACTCTGTACTTCCAACCTGATACCCACAAATCCCCAGTGTTAACCTGGTCCCTCTCCCAACTCTCCCCCCAGTATCTTGGCCCTTCTAACCCACCATTAACAATCTACCCACCTGTCAACTCTGCACCACCCAACCCAATAATATCACTACCCTCCTGTCCTATCCCTTCAATACGGAACTACACTCTATCACTTCACCGTAGATTACGTCCGTATGGGTGATGGCTCACAACCTTCTCTTCTCTTTCTATTTCTTGTAAACCTGTCTTGCACAAAATAGCTCTCTGATACTGCTCAATTTCCTTAATTCATATCAGTGAGGTCATGCACTGTTCCTCCTTCAATGCCTGGCTTGCTTCACTCAACATAAGATCTTCAAGATTCATCCACATTATCCCATGTGTTAGCACTTTATTCCTTCTTACAACTGAGTAATAATTCCATTTTATGTACATACCACATTTTGTTTATCCATTCATCTGTTGATGGGCACCTGGGTTGATTCCAACTTTTGGCAATGGTGAACAATGACTCTATGAACATTGGTGTGCATATGTCTGTTCGTATCTTTGCTTTCAATTCTTCAGGGTATATACCCAGCAGTGGAATCACTGGATCATATTGAAGTTTTATAGTTAGTTTTTTGAGGAACTGACAAACTGTGCTCCATAGTGGCTGGACCATTCTACAATCCCACCAGCAGTAGATGAAGGGTCCCATTCCTCCACATTCTCTGCAACACTTATAGTCTGCTGTATTTTTAATATTCACATTCTAATGGGTGTAAGATGGTATCTCATTGTAGTTCTGATGTGCATTCTCCAAATAGCTAGCAATGTGGAGAAATTTTTCATGTGCTTTTTAAACATTTGTATTTCTTCCTTGGAGAAGTGTCATTTCGGGTCATTTGTCCATTTTTTAAATGGGTTGTTCATCATTTTATTTTTGATGTGTAGGCTTTCTTTTTATATGCAGAATATTAGGCTCCTGTCAGATATATGGTTGTCAAATATTTTCTCCCTTTGTGTAGGCTGCCTTTTGACTTTCTTGATAACGTCCTTTGAGGTACAGAAGTTTTTAATTTTGAGGAGATTCCATTTATCTAATTTTTCTTTTGCTGCTCATGCTTTGGGTGTGAAGTTCATGGAACCATTTCCTATTACAAGGTCCTGAAGGTCCTTCTCTACATTATCTTCCAAGGTCTTTATGGTCTTGGCTCTTATATTTAAATCTTTGATCCATCTTGAGTTGATTTTTGTGTAAGGTGTGAGATGGTGTTCCTCTCTCATTCTTTTGGTTATGGATATCCAGTTTTCCAAGCACCATTTGTTGAAAAGGCCATTCTGTCCCAACTGAGTGGGCTTCATGGCCTTGTCGAATATCAGATGACTATGTATGTGAGGATCTATATCAGAACTCTCAATTTGGTCCCATTGGTCAGTATGCCTATCTTTGTGCCAATACTATGCAGTTTTGACCACTGTAGCTTTGTAATATGTTTTAAAGTCTATGTGCCAACTGGCCCAGAACTATGATAGAGCAGCAACTCTTTTTCTACAGCTCATTGAACTCACCCAGGACAACTGGTGGGGAGATGAAGATGGACAATGGCCATCCCAGGGAATGGAGAGAGTCTGCAGCTGCAGGCAGGATAATCCCATCCATCTTTCCCCTGGGATATAAACCCCCTCTCAATTGGAGGTGGAGTGGACATCACCATCTCATACTCCTCAGGATGGGGGAATGAGCTATGGAATAGAGTGGACTTACTGGTATTATGCTATAGACATATTGTGACTCAAGCAATGGAAGAAATTACAACATTGATGTGGAGCCAGTGGCCACTGGGGGCTCTGGGGGCTGGGAGAGGGAAAAGCAGTTATAATACAGGGGCTTTCTCGGGACTCGGGAATCAGCCTGAGTGACATTGCAATGACAGATATAGACCATTTTATATCATCATATAACATGCAGAGCTATGTGGGAGAGAGAGTGTGGTCTACAATGTGAACTATGGTCCATGCTTAATGGCAAAACCCCATGATGTATTTATCAATTGCAATTAATGTGCTGCACTAATGAAGGATGTTTATGTGGGAGAGTGTGAGAGGTGTGGGAGGTGGGGTGTATGGGAATCCCGAAATTTTTTGTGTAACATTTATGTAATCTAATTATCTTTTTTAAAAAATAAAGAAAATTAAAAATATGTATATTGGTATGTGTAACTAGTAAGCGATTAAGAATGCAGACTTCAAAGTCAGACTACCTGACTCAAATCCCAGCTCTGTCACAAGCTGGCGGTGTCACTATGGGCAAGTTATTTAAAACTTTTTCCTCTGTAAAAAAGTGTTTATAATAGTACCCACCTTTCAGAATTGTTATTGGAATTAAATGAGCTAATATAGATTTAAAAAAATTTAAAAAAAGCCCTGATGATGTTGATATTTTAGGTCCTGGTCTCTGGACCCCTCCTACAGTTGCCAAACTGCCAGCCAGTGTTGGAGTCAGGAGCAAATATTTGGGTTCCTTTTCCAGCAAACTTCCTCTTGCCCACTTCAGATTTCATTTTGCCTAGTCAAATTTTGTATACAGCAACACAACTTCTGCTTGTGCTAATTTACATGACTTCTGGAAGATTCCCCTTGTGACAATAAATGAAATATTTAAAACTTTTCTTCCTTAGCTATGAACTGGGAGAAACACCACCTATCTTATGGAGCTGATGTGAGAATTAAGTGATAGGATATATTTACTCCTCATAGGAAATTTTGGTTTTGTCTCAGGTCTCCATTTACTAACCTCCTTACAACATCTAAAATGTATCTCAAAAGAGGGAATGAGTCCTGCAAGGCCCAACCCAGGAGACAGCAGGTCATGGTTTTGACTGGGTTCACTACCCAGGGCACCACTCAGGGAGCACAGTGCCTAAGAGGCCACCTGTAGTTTGGCTGATGGCCACCCAAAGATATTAGGTCCTTATATCTGGATACCTCAAAATTACCTTATAAGGGAAGAAGGAACTCACCGTTGTGATCATGTTAAGGATTTTGCTTGGGGAGATAATCCTAGATCATCTAGAAGGGCCTACAATCAAAACAGAAGGAAAAGAAATCATTGCAAATATATCTGAGATGATGGCTTGCTGACCAATTTCAGGTCCATTGAAATCATAATGTCTACTTTGGGTGGAGAATTAGGTTTAGGCTATAGCTTTTCTGGGTAGTGGTGACAACACAGAAGATGGTGTCACTTGGAAACCACAAATTAATTAAAAAGGAAGGGAGCATTAATATAACTTGTTATACTGCTGATGAAGGTGTATTATCTCATCAATACATTGGATTCAAGTGAAAGGCTTTCTGAAATGCCTGTTTTTTTTTTTTTTTTGTTTTGTTTTTACTTTATTACTTATTTAGTTTTATTGTAGCAACATGTATATAATGTAAAAATTGACACTTAAACAGTTTTAAGCCTACAATTCAGTGGCATTAATTACTTTTACAACTACTGCTAATATCAACACATTACTAACAACTTTTTCATCACCCAAAGCTGAAATTCTTACCTGTTAAGCAGTAACTCCCCATTTCTTCTCCTCCACCTTCTGTATCCTAATCTAGTTTCTCTATCTATGAAATTGCCTAATTTAAAATAGGGGAACAACTTAGATATCCAATGACACATGAATATACTAAGACAATATGATATCAGCATACAAAGGAATACTATTTGTCTTTAAAAGGAATAAAGCAGTTATATACACTACCACATGGGTCAATATGGAAGTTTCTTTACCCTTGTTTGTTCATCACTTTTCAGGCACTTGCTTTACATGGAAGGAAAGAAATAGCAAAGATCAAAGAATAAATAAATGAAATCAAAGGAAAAAAAACAATAGACAGAATCAACAAAACCAAAATTTGGTTCTTTGAGAGGATCAACAAAATCAATAAAACCTTAGCTAGACAGACAAAGAAAAGGAGAGAAGTGTGGAATTGGGAGGGGGCATTACCAAAGACACCATAGAACTAAGAGCGATTATAAGAGTATACTATTCATCAATAAAAAGAACCCATCAGTGGGTCATCCTCTTTTGACAGACACTGTCCCTGCACTCAGAGGACTATTGCTGCTCACTTGGAGACTGAGGCAGAGCTCTCCTGGCTAGGAATTCAGATTTCCTCATTTATTGTGTGATTGTCCACCCATCGTGACCATGCCCCATCTTTTGATTTTTTGATCGATTTTGTATATCTTTCATGTATGTTCGGATGAACTAATTCCCATGAAACCCCCTCCCAGACACGCCCCACCAATAATACCCTGCAGTACCCATTATAGCCCTTCTGTGATCCAAATCCTCCATGAACATGTAGTCCATAAAATAATCAAATACACTTACTAGGAAAAAGAAACAAATATGATAAGCTTACATGCAAGAGACAAACATAAGGAAACTCAGGGAAAAAAAAAAGAAAAGAAAAGGATAAAAAAACAAATAATCAAACAAAAAACAAAACGATATAAAAAATAATTAGTGGATTGTGACATTCAGAAAATGAGAAAAAAGGCAAAGGAAATGCCTTAATATATATATATATATATATATATATATATATATTCATTCTTTTTTCCTTTCTCTCCTTTTTTCTTTCCTTTCTTTTATCACTGTGTTATCGGATGTCTGGTGTGCCATGACACCTTCCCCCTCTCAATCCCCATTGTCTCCCAATTTTTCATTTGATTTTCAAAGAAGTTTTAGGTCACAGCAAAGTCACATACGGAGTGCCGGAGACTCCCAGATACCAAACCACCCCAAATTCCCCACCCCATATTGACCCCACCTTTTTTTTAATGTTAGCATTGTTATAACTGTTATACAGATAGCAAGATACAGCAACTAAACATTGTCAATGATTTACAGTATAGTTTACAATTTAGATGATACAGTTTAATAATTTTGATGATATTTACCATGTCCTGTGTCCATTACTGTAAGGTAATGAAAAACCTTCCCCATGACCACCAAACAACCTATTAGATCTTGACAGTTCCCTTCCCCCCAGCCCCCCAGGGCCCATGATACCACCCTATCCCGACCCATGGAATGTCAAGATTCACAGTTACATGCCCTGGGGATTTGAACCTGCCCTTCCTAATCCACCCACCTCCCACTACTGCACCTCCAAACCCAGGAACACCACCACTCATCTGCCCCATCCCCCAACATGCAACCACACTCTATCCCTTTACCATAGATTATGTCCATATGGGTGATGGCTCAAAGCCTGCTCTTCTCTTACTCTCCTTTGTTAACCTATCTTTCAGACAATGGTTCTCAGAGGCTGCTCACTTTCCTCAGTTCAGATCAGTGAGGTCATATACTGTTCATCCTTCAGTGCCTGGCTTGCTTCACTCAACATAAGGTCTTCAAGATTCATCCACGTTATTCCATGTGTTAGCACTTTGTTCCTTCTTACAGCTGAGTAATATTCCATTGTATGTATGTACCACATTTTGCTTATCCATTCATCTGTTGATGGGCACCGGGGATGATTCCAACTTTTGGCAATGGTGAACAATGCCGCTATGAACATTGGTGCACATATATCTGTTTGTGTTTTTGTTTTCAGTTCTTCTGGGTATATACCCAGCAGTGGAATTGCTGGATCATACGGAATATCTATTGCTAGTTTTCTGAGGAACCGCCAAACATTTTGAGTCTTTGCTCTTGTAACTGAGATTTAGCCTGCAGTTGTGGGGTGCCTAATGGTTGCCACCTAAGGGAGCCTCCTTGTTGCTCAAATGTGGCCTCTCTCTAAGCCAAACTCAGCATATGATGTCATTACCTTCCCCCCAACGTGGGACATGACTCCAGGGGATGAGCTTCCCTGGCAACGAGTGGTTAATACCAAGTGCCAACTGGCAACACAACTGGAAAAAGACCTTGAGTTAAAGGGGGAAAAGGTAAAGACAAATGAGTTCAAGTGGCTAAGAGACTTCAAAGAGAGTTGGGAGGTCATCCCAGAGGTGACACTTATGCACACCTCAGTAGGAGCTCATAGAACATCTAAGTGCCTATCACCCCATATAGAGGAGCTCCTGAGAGTTCTGGAGACACCCTGGTCCTATATAAGTGGGGTTAGACACAGAGACTGATGCCTTATCAGTGGGTTCTATTTTGGAATCTGTGCTCCTGAGAGTGACAGAATTGGACTCAAATAAGTCCTCCCTGCACATGGTTCATCAGTCCCTTCTATTCAAACCTAAATGTGATGCTGAAGTTCTCAGGTATACTTCCAGAGACTGGAGCCTCTGGCCTACCTATGTGCCAAGTGTGCATGGAATCTCAGTGGAGCTGCAACTCCTACCCTACAACTCAATGGACTCATCCAAGTCACCTGGAGAGGAGACAACGATGGGCAATGGCCATCCCAGGGAATGGAGAGGGCCTGCATCTTCAGGCAGGATCATCCCACCCACCATATCCATGGGATATAAGCCCTCTCTCACTTGGAGGTGGAGTGGACATCACCATCCCAGTCTCCTCAGGATTGGGGGAAGAACTATGGACTAGAATGGACTTGATGGTATTCTGTTGTTCACATATGGTGATTCTAGCAATGGAAGAAATTATAACAATGAGGTGGAGCCAGTGGCCACTAGACACTTTTGGGGCAGGGAGGGGATGAGCAGTTGAAATACAGGGGCTTCTTTGGGATTTGGAGGTTGTCCTGAGTATCTTTGTGGCAATGGATGTAGGCCATTTTAAAATAGCACATACCACTAAGAACTGTGTGGGAGAGAGTGTTGTCTATGGGGTGAACTGTGATCTATGGTTGGTGGCAAGGCCCCAGGATGTGTAAGTCCATTGGGGGTGGTGGGCCACACTTGTGGGAGATGTTTGTGTGGGATGTGGTGGGAGGTGTGGGAGGTGGGCAACAGGGGAATCCCAGTGGATTCCGTGTAATATTTTGGGTATCTAAGCTCCTCTTAAAATATATTTATATATATACATAAATAACATTTTTTGTAAGCAAATGCACATATATGCATATACA
The DNA here is from genome assembly GCA_026826555.1 of Tolypeutes matacus. Taxonomy (NCBI): domain Eukaryota; kingdom Metazoa; phylum Chordata; class Mammalia; order Cingulata; family Chlamyphoridae; genus Tolypeutes; species Tolypeutes matacus. The sequence continues at coordinate 2,156,967 of JAKSZT010031697.1, forward strand.
TTTATATATCATTTGCAAATGTTGGTATGTATTGTGAAAATTTTGATTTTTACCCACAATAAAAAAAAAATACATTTGATATACCAGGTTTTGAAATAATGATAGTTAATTTTTTTCAGTCTAAGTCTTGGTTGTCCTGGCAATATTTCTGTTGACTGTGTGTATCCTTGATTTTATGATCTATTTAGCTACCAGTAAGATCCTTTTATTTGAACTTAAATAAAACAACATGATTGTTTTCCTTAAAAAAAAAAAAAAAAGAATATACTATTAACAACTGTATGCCAAAAACTAGACAATTTAGATGATATGGACAAATTCTTAGAACACACTGTATTAATCTGCCAAAGGGATGCTGAGGCAAAGTACCAGAAATCTGTTGGCTTTTATAAAGTGTATTTATTTAGGGTAAAAGCTTACAGTTACAAGACCCTAAAGAGTCCAACTCAAGGTTGCTCTTTCATAAATCAGCTGCCAAGTGTTAAAGTAAGATGTTTGCAAATCTCTGCCTAGTCTCTCCCTTCAGGGCTTCCTCTTCCACTTGAAGTTCCATAGGCCCATATTTTTTCCAACCTCAGCTGTAAGTTGTTATAGGACTTGTCTCTCAGGGCTTCCAATATCCAGCTTCTGGCATAGGGCTAGTTTCTTTCTAGGCTTTCTCAACTGCTCAGCTGCAAACTATCATGCAAATAATTCATCTGTCTTCCCTGAGCTGCCAGATCAAAGTTCTCTCATCTTCCATGACAAAGTTCTCTCTTCTGGCATATATGGAGCTCTCTTCTTCCCATGTCTTCTTGAGTGAGTATCCATTTATATGGCCCAACAAGGAGGCAGGGAATCAAAGTGAGTCACATTTACTGACGTGGTTGAAACAAAGCCCTAATCTTAACAGGTAATTTAATCAAGATTTAACTGAACCCAATACAATCAAAGTGTATCAAACAGAATAGATTAGTTCACAAACAAATTTTCTCTTTCTGGGATTCATAAATAATCTCAAACTGCCACACACATGAAGTACTTACACTGACCCCCAAAAATAGAAGACTTCAAAAAACCAATCACATAGAAGAGTTTGAAACAGTAATCAAAATCCTCCCAAAGATCAAAAGTGCAGAACCAGGTGTCTCCACAGGTGACTTGTACCAATCACTGAAAGAAGATATAATACCAATATTGTTCAACCCTTTTCAAAAAATTGAACAACAATACTGCTACCAAACTCATTCTATGAAGCCAACATCATCCTAATACCAAAACCAGGTAAAGATAATATGAAAAAAGAATAATACAGACCAATAACTCCAATGAATATAGATGGAAAAATCCTCAAGAAAATACCTGCAAAAGCACATTAAAAGAATTATACACAATGATCAAGTGGGTTTTATCCCAGGTGATTCAACACAAGAAAATATTTTTTTGTCATAAACCACATTGATAAAATGAAGATACAAAAATTACATGATCCACTCAATTGATGCAGAAAAGTCATTTGACAAGATATAGCACCCTTTCCTGTAAAAACTGTCTTAATATAGAAATAGAAAGAAGCTTTCTCAATATGGTAAAGTGCATATGTGAAAAACCTACAGCTAGCATTATGCCGAATGGTGAAAGACTGAAATCTTTCCTGCTATGATCAGGAACAAGACAAGGATGCCCACTGTGACCATTGTTACTCAATATTGAATGAAGTCATGAGGCTTATGACAACATAGATGAACCTGGAGGACAATAGGTTGAGTGAGGCAAGCCAGAAACAAAAGGACAAATATTGTAAGATATGCTATTACGAACTAAATATATTATGGAAACTTATGAAATTAAAAATATAGGTCACCAGAAAATAGAAGGACATTAGAAAATGGAAAGCTGAGGATTAGTCTGTGCAAAATTGGTTAAAAAGTTGTTTGTAAACCTTTGGAAATAAATGGGAATTGTGAAAGCACACCATGTTTTTTATTACTAGCAGAACTAATATATGAGTATGACATTGGCTGAGAGCATTAGCCTAAGGTCATGTATATTACTAGAAGGAGAGCTGAAAAATGTAAATGGGACTGTATAATATAGTAAAGCATGATGTAAAATATAAAAAAGGGTGATATTGCATATACTAAACTGCTTTTTTACTACATATAAAACAAATTAGAGAGAAGGAAACAGAAGAGCAGCTATGTAGGGCAGGGGAAGCATAGAGACATTAAGAGGTTATTGAGGTCTGTGCTGTGCACGCGTGGAGTGAGAAGCTTGGGACATCTATCTGCGTGGATCGGCGGCGTGGACCAAACGGTGGAGATTCGTGAGTTTTGAGGCTGCCGGTGGAGGTTTGCACAGGCGGCTGAGCCCCGCGGTTAGGGAAAAAAAAAAAATCAAATAAAACGGCCATTTGGAGCCGCAGGCGGGGCGAAAAAGTTTTATTTTCTGGGGATCTGGCTGCCTGGCACCCCTTGGAACTTGTGTGAACAGAGCAAACGAGCTAATCAGCACCCGGTGAACCAGAGGGGGAATTTTGGTCGGGAAACGCAGCTGATTTCCCTAGGCACCCAGGGATAAGACCCCGGCTGTTGCGGAGCCAGGAGGAAGGGACACTTTCTAAAAAAGGGAGGGTTCTGTTGGAAGACAGGGAAGGGTATTTTATATTTTTAGACATCAATCTGGCTGCCTGCACCGCCCCATAGCTTTGGGGAGCAGATAAGCCGACCTGAAGCACCATTAGGCTGAGAGCAGACGCGAATCTGCACTCAAACTGATTTACTGAGCAGCCCGGTGACGCTCAAGCTCGGCGACAGAAGGGGCAAATCCGCAGTCTTTAGCACTCCTCACTGACTAACATCAGAACTTCAGCTAACCTGTGGAGTCCGGAAAGAGGGACGTGCTTGATTAAATTCCACGGGCCCAGCTACGGTCCCTTCCGTAAGGGGGTTGGTCTAGAGGAGGAATTATTTTGGGTCCTGCATTTGGCTAAAAAAATAAAACTTAAAAAAAAAATGAGGTCACCTCAACAAATGAAAAATAAATTCTTTTTAATTTAGTTTAATAGCTAAAAGCTGCTTCAGGACCTGCATATAGAACCCTGTGGGGAAATTGATTGATAAACACAAGTAGGCAGGAATGACCCACGTGGCCCCTAGTGGAATCATTGACTCCCCTTAGCTCTGTTTGACTGCTTCCCTGTGTGGATCTTTGGTTTCTTTCTGTTACTTTCTGGTCTATTGCTATTATTTCCTTTTTCCTCCCCCCTTCCTTTTTCCTTCTATTTTTTTTTTTAATAGGTGCTGCCAGCTTGTCGCTTCTTTGCTGGGCTTCTTATTCAGTAATTTCCCACTCGCTGTATATATTGATTCTGTATTACAAACTATCACTTATCCTTCCTGCATCTTTCTGCCTTCTGTTTTCTGTTATGGCTCTTAGAGACAAAATTTTTTCATAGGCCCACAACTTAAGGGTGTCAATTTCTATTCCATCTATTTTGGTTTCTTCTTCTTCTTCTTTTTTTTTTTTAATTAGTATTAACTTTTTCCTTTCAGACCTTTCTTTACTATTTCTCTCCCTCCTCATAATTCTAGCCTTCTAAATCACTATATATATATTCCTCCATTTGTTTTCCCAGTCCATTGAAGGAACTCCATATTTTTTCCTAGTACTCTACACTGCCTACACAAGTTAAATATTCATCTCATTAAGTCTCATTTTGCCACTCTTCTAACTTTTATCAATATTTCTATTATCCTTCTGCCTTCCTTACGTCTTTTGATTCCTCTGGCCCTAACCTTTTGCCTTCAAGGGAACATAGAAAGAATCAAGGAAATAAAAAAAGAAGAAAAACTGCCAAGAGAAAACTTTACTCACACGCAGAACCAACAGCTAAATAAAATTCTAGAGCATAGAGAAAAGCTAATCAACTGAACAAACCCATCAAGATAATATGATGACCAGAGGGCAACAGAAAAATACAAATGACTCTGAGAAACTGGAAAACATTTTCCAGTCCAATGCACAAAATAAAAACCAGGAAGCAATGCAGTACATCGAACAACTAATCAAAGCTATCCAAACAAATATCATAGACCAACTTAAAGAACTGAAGGAAGAGATTAAGGATATAAAGAAGACACTGGGAAAACATACTGAAGAAATAGCTAACACACCTAAAAAGGTAATGGATATGATGGCGAACAAAGACACAAGTCAAGAAATGAAAAAGATGCTGGACTCACATGGCAGCAGATTTGAACATGCAGAGGAAAGAATTAGTGATATGGAAGACAATACAGTTGAAATCAAAGAGATTGTAGAAAAGATAGACAAAAAGATAGAAAAAATCCAGTATGTTCTCAGGGAATTAACAGATAATGCAAGATGCACAAACATACCTATTATGGGCATCCCAGAAGGAGAAGAGAAGGGAAAGGGAACAGAAGGAGTGTTGAAGGAAGTTATGGCTGAAAACTTTCCAACTCTATTGAGAGAGATGGACGTGCAGATCCAGGAAGCACAGCGCACCCCAAATAGTATAAATCCCAATAGGCCAACTCCAAGACATATACTTGTCAAATTGTCCAATGCTCAAGATAAAGAAAAAATACTCAAGGCAGCAAGAGAAAAGAGAACCATCACATACAAGGGAAGCACAATAAGATTAAGTGTTGATTTCTCAGCTGAAACCATGGAGGCAAGAAGACAGTGGTATGACATAGTCAAAACACTAAAAGAAAAAAACTTCCAGCCACGAATTCTCTATCCAGCAAAATTGGCATTCAAAAATGATGGAGAGTTCAAAATATTCACAGATAAACAGCAATTAAGAGAGTATGTCAAGAAGAAACCAGCACTTCAAGAAATACTAAAGGAATCTCTACAAATTGAAAGGAAAAAACAAAGGAGAGAGAGTTGGAGGAGAGTTTAAAAACAACTGAAAACTCAAAAAGAGAAACAAGATAATATATGACATACATTAACCCAAAGAAAAAATGACTGAAGTAAGAAATTCGTTACGAGTAATAACACTGAATGTTAATGGATTAAATTCACCAATCAAAAGACACAGATTGGCAGAATGGATAAAAAAATATGATCCATCTATATGCTGTATACAAAAAACCCACCTTACACCCAGGGATTCAAGGAGGCTGAAAGTGAATGGCTGCAAAACCATTTTACAAGCTAACAATAGCCAAAAAAGGGCAGGAGTAGCTATTCTAATATCAGAAAAAATAGATTTTAAATGCAAAACTATTGTAAGAGAGAAAGATGGACACTACATATTAGTAAAAGGAGTAATCTCTCAAGAAGAGAGAACAATCATCAACATTTACGCACCTAATCAGGGTGCCTCAAAATACATGCGGCAAACTCTGGAAAAACTAAGAGGAGAAATAAATTCCTCTACAATTATAGCAGGGGACTTCAACACACCACTATCATCATTAGACAGAATATCTAGGCAGAGAATCAATAAAGAAACTAAGGCACTCAACAATACATTAGAAGATTTGGACTTAATAGATATATACAGAACACTACACCCAAATACAGCGGGATTTACATTCTTCTCCAGTGCACATGAACATACTCCAAAATTGACCACATGCTATGCCACAAAAAAACACTCAATGAATTCAGAAAGATTGAGATTATACAAAGTAATTTCTCTGACCACAGCGGAATGAAGTTGGAAATCAATAATGGCCAGAGAATCATGTTAGGCACAAGGATATGGAAGTTAAACAACACACTCTTAGACAAACAGTGGGTCAAAGAGGAAATGTCAACAGAAATCAGTAACTACCTTGAAACTAATGAAAACAACAACACAACATATCAAAACCTATGGGATGCAGCGAAAGCAGTCCTGAGAGGGAAGTTCATAGCCATAAATTCATATATTAAAAAAGAAGAAAGAGCTAAAATTGAAGACCTAACTGCACACTTGGAGGAATTGGAAAAACAACAACAAACTAAACCTAAAGGAAGTAGAAAGCAGGAAATAACAAAGATTAGAGCAGAACTAAATGAAATAGAGAATAAGAAAGCACTGGAAACAATAAACAAAACCAAAAGCTGGTTCTTCAAGAATATCAACAAAATTGACAAACCATTAGCCAGACCAACAAAGAAAAAGAGAGAACAGATGCAAATACATAAAATAAGGAATGAGCAAGGTGATATCACTACGGACCCCACAGAAATAAAGAGTATCATAAGAGGATAATTTGAAAAATTATATGCCAACAAGAATGACAATTTAGAGGAAATGGACAAGTTTCTAGAAACCCACAAACAGCCGACATTGATGAAAGAAGAAATAGATGAACTCAACAGCCCAATTACAAGTAAAGAGATAGACTCAGTCATTAAAAACCTCCCAACTATGAAGTGTCCAGGACCAGATGGCTTCACAGCTGAATTCTACCAAACATTCTGGAAAGAGTTAACACCAATTCTACTTAAGCTCTTCCAAAAAATAGAAGTAGAAGGAATATTACCTAACTCATTCTATGATGCCAACATTACCCTAATACCAAAACCAAATAAAGATACCACAAGAAAGGAAAATTACAGACCAATTTCTCTAATGAACCTAGATGCTAAAATCCTTAACAAAATACTTGCTAATCGCATTCAACAACATATCAAAAGGATTATACACCATGACCAAGTGGGTTTCATCCCAGGTATGCAAGGATGGTACAAAATAAGAAAATCAATCAATGTAATACACCACATAAACAAACTGAAAGAAAATAATCACATGATCATCTCTATAGATGCAGAAAAAGCATTAGAAAAAATAGAGCACTCTTTCCTCATAAAAACACTACAAAAGATAGGAATAGATGGAAACTTTCTGAAAATGATAAAGCGTATATATGAAAAACCCAAAGCTAACATCATTTTCAATGGTAAAATCCTAAAAGCCTTCCCTCTGAGATCGGGAACAAGACAAGGATGCCCACTATCACCACTCCTATTTAACATTGTCTTAGAAGTACTTGCATGAGCACTGAGACAAGAAAAGGACATAAAAGGCATCCAGATTGGAAAAGAAGAAGAAAAATTTCATTATTTGCAGATGACATGATCCTATACATAGAAAGCCCTGAGAAATCTACAAGAAGGCTTCTAGCACTTATAAAGGAGTTCAGTAATGTTGCAGGCTATAAGATCAACTCTCAAAAATTAGTAGCATTTCTGGACACCAATAACCAGCAAACAGGAGGAAATCAGGAAAAAAATACCATTTACAATAGTAAATAAAAGAATCAAATACCTAGGAATAAATTTAACTAAAGATGTAAAGGACTTATATACAGAAATCTACACAACACTGTTAATGGAAATCAAAAAAGACTTAAATAAATGGAAAATTATTCCCTGTTCATGGATGGGAAGACTAAACATCTTCAAGATGTCTATCCTACCCAAACTAATCTACAGATTTAATGCAATCCCAATAAAAGTCAACACTATATTCTTCAAGGAACTGGAAAAACTAACCACAAAATATATTTGGAGAGGCAAGAGGCCCCGAATTGACAAAGACATATTGAAAAAGAAAAAATGAAGTTGGAGGTATCACATTACCTGACTTTAAAACATACTACAAAGCTACAGTGATCAAAAATGCGTGGTATTGGCACAAGGATAGACCTACTGACCAATGGAAATGAATTGAGAGCTCTGATATAGATCCTCGCATATACTGTCATCTGATATTTGACAAGGCCACGAAGCCCACTCAGTTGGGAGAGAGTGGCCTCTTTAACAAGTGGTGCTTGGAGAACTGGATATCCATATCCAAAAGAATGAGAGAATACCATCTCACACCTTATATAAAAATCAACTCAAGATGGATCAAAGATCTAAATATAAGAGGCAAAACGTTAAAAACCTTGGAAGATAATGTAAGGAAGCATCTACAGGACCTTGTAATAGAAAATGGTTTCATGAACTTCACAGCCAAAGCATGAGCAGCAAGAGAAAAAAATTGATAAATGGGATCTCCTCAAAATTAAAAACTTCTGCACATCTAAGGATGTTATTAAGAAAATAAAACGGCAGTCTACCCTATGGGAAAAAATATTCGGCATCCATATATCTGATAGGAGCCTAATATCCTGCATATATAAAGAAATCCTACACCTCGAAAATAAAAGGACAAACAACCCATATAAAAAATGGGCAAGTGACCTGAAAAGACACTTCTCCAAGGAAGAATTACAAATTGCTAAAAAGCACATGAAAAAATGCTCATCATCACTTGCTATCAGGGAAATGCAAATCAAAACTACAATGAGATACCATCTTACACCCATCAGAATGACAGCTATTAAAAAAGAGGAGACACTAAATGTTGGAGAGGATGTGGAGAATAGGAACCCTCATCCACTGCTGGTGGGACTGCGGTATGTTCCAGGCACTGTGAGGACAGTTTGGCGTTTCCTCAGAAAACTAGCAATAGATTGTCTGTATGATCCAGCAATTCCACTGCTGGGTATATACCCAGAAGAACTGAAAACAAAAATACAAACAGATATATGCACACCAATGTTCATAGCGGCATTGTTCACCATTGCCAAAATTTGGAATCAGCCCCGGTGCCCATCAACAGAAGAATGGATAAGCAAAATGTGGTACATACATACAATGGAATATTACTCAGCTGTAAGAAGGAACAAAGTGCTAACACATGGAATAACGTGGATGAATCTTGAAGACCTTATGTTGAGTGAAGCAAGCCAGGTACTGAAGAATGAACAGTATATAACCTCACTGATCTGAATGAGGAAAGTGAGCAGTCTCTGAGAACCATTGCCTGAAAAATAGGTTAACAAAGGAAGGTAAGAGAAGAGCAGGCTTTGAGCCATCACCCATATGGACATAATCTATGGTAAAGGGATAGAGTGTGGTTGCATGTTGGGGGATGGGGCAGATGAGTGGTGGTGTTCCTGGGTTTGGTGGTGCAGAACTGGGGTTGGGTGTATTAGGAAGGGCAGGTTCAAATCCCCAGGGCATGTAACTGTGAATCTTGAAATTTCATGGGTTGGGAGAGGGGTGTATCACGGGCCCTGGGGGGCTGGGAAGAAGGGAACAGTCAAGATCTAATAGGTTGTTTGGTGGTCATGGGGAAGGTTTTTCATTACCTTACAGTAATGGACACAGGATATGGTAAATATCATCAAAATTATTAAACTGTTTCATCTAAATTGTAAACTATACTGTAAATCTCTGACAATGTTTAGTTGCTATATTTTGCTATCTGCATAACATTAATAACAATGCTAACAACCAAAAAAAAAAGAAGTGGGGAAGTTAATATGGGGTGGGGAAGGGGGGGTGGTTTGGTATCTGGGAGTCTCCGGCACTCCATGTGTGACTTTGCTGTGACCTAAACCTTTTTTGAAAATTAAATGTAAAATTGGGAGACAGTGGGGATTGAGAGGAGGAAGGTGTCATGGCACACTAGACATCCGATAACACAGTGATAAAGGGAAGGAAAAAAGGAAAAAAGAAAAGAGAAAGGAAAAAAATGAATATATATATATATTTTAAAGGCATTTCTTTGCTTTTTTGCCCATTTTTTGAATGTCCCAATCCACTAATTATATTTTATTGTGTTTTGTTCTTTGTTTGATTATTTGTTTTTTTTCCTTCTCTCTCTCTCTTTTTTTTTTCCCCTGAGTTTCCTTATGTTTGTCTCTTGCATGTAAGCTTATCACACTTGTTTCTTTTTCCTAGTAAGTTTATTTGATTATTTTATGGACTAAATGTTCATGGAGGATTTGTATCACAGAAGGGTTACAATGGGTACTGCGGGGGATTATTGTGGGGGGTGTCTGGGGGGAGTTTCGTGGGGATTGGTTCATCCGAATATACGTGAAAGATATACAAAATCATTCAAAGGATCGGGAGATGGGGCATGGTCACGATGGGTGGATAATCACACAATAAATGAGGGAATCTGATTTCCTAGCCTGGAGAGCTCTGCTGCAGTCTCCAAGGGAGCAGCAATAGTCCTCTGAGTGTAGGGACAGTGCCTGTCAAAATAGGATGACCGTCTGATGTGTTTTTTTTAATTGATGACTACCCTTTTGAGTCTTTGCTCTTGTAAATGAGACTTAGCCTGCAGTTGTGGGGTGCCTAAGGGTTGCCACCTGAGACCTCCTTGTTGCTCAAATGTGGCCTCTCTCTAAGCCAAACTCAGCATATGATTGCATTACCTTCCCCCCAATGTGGGACTTGACTCCCAGGGATGAGCCTCCTTGGCAATGAGGGATTAATTCCAAGTGTCAACAGGCAACATAACTGGAAAAAGACCTTGAATAAAAGGGGGAAATGGTAAAGACAAATGAGTTCAAGTGGCTAAGAGACTTGAAAGAGAGTCGGGAGGTCATCCCAGAGGTAACTCTTACGCAAACCTCAGTAGGAGCTCATAGAACATCTAAATGCCTATCACCCCACTCAGAGGGGTTCCCAAGAGCTCCGGAGACACCCTGGTCCTATATAAGGGGGGATAGCCCCAGAGACTGATGCCTTATCAGTGGGTTCTATTTTGGAATCTGTGCTCCTGAGAGTGACAGAATTAGACTCAAATCAGTCCTCCCTGCACATGGTTCACCAGTCCCTTCTATTCAAACCTATATGTGATGCTGGAGTTTTTAGGTATACTTTCAGAGACTGGAGCCTCCCGCCTACCTATGTGCCAGGTGTGCATGAAATCTAGGTGGAGATGCAACTCCTACCCTACAGCTCAATGGACTCATCCAAGTCACCTGGTGAGGAGACAACGATGGGCAATGGCCATCCCAGGGAATGAAGAGGGCCTGCATCTACAGGCAGTATCATCCCACCCACCATATCCATGGGATATAAGCCCTCTCTCACTTGGAGTTGGAGTGGACATCGCCATCCCAGTCCCCTCAGGATTGGGGGAAGAACTATGGACTAGAGTGGACTTGATGGTATTCTCTTGTTCACATATGGTGATTCTAGCAATGGACGAAATTATAACAATGAGGTGGAGCCAGTGGCCACTTGACACTTTTGGGTTAGGGAGGGGATGAGCAGTTGAAATACAGGGGCTTCTTTGGGAGTTGGAGTTTGTCCTGAGTACTGTTGTGGCAACGGATGTAGGCCATTTTAAATCAGCACACACCACTCAGAACTGAGTGGGAGAGAGTGTGGTCTACGGTGTGATCTGTGGTCTATGGTTGGTGGCAAGGCTCCAGGATGTGTAAGTTCATTGAGGGTGTTGGGCCACACTTCTGGGAGATGTTTGTGTGTGATGTGGTGGGAGGTGTGGGAGGTGGGCCACATGGGAATCCCAGTGTGTTCCATGTAATATTTTGGGTAATCTAAGCACCTCTTAAAATATATATGTATATATATATATATATATATATATATAAATGACATTTTTGTAAGCAAATACACATATATGCATATATATTTTTATATCATTTTGCAAATGTTTGTATGTATTGTGAGAATTTTTATTTTTAACTACAATAAAAATAAAAAAAAAGAGATTATTGAAGTTTATTTGTTTGGTTTTGACTTTGGTTTTATTATTATTATTATTATTATTATTATTATTATTGAATTAATAAAAAAGCTCCAAATTATTGATGTGATGGAAGCACAACTATGTGATTATACCAAATATCTTTGATTTTACACTTTGGTTGGATTTAAAGTTTATTTTTATGTATTGTTAAAATTGATTTGTTTAAAAGAAAAGTAGTATCTGGGGGAAGGGTGAGGAAGAATAGAATGTATACAATGTAGGGCATTTTTAGGGTATTACAATTGTCCACCATGAACTTGCTGTAATGGATATAAGCCACTTCAAATTTTGTGAAAAACTATAAAAGTATAAGATTAAAAATGTAAACCATAATGTAAACCACTGACCATGGTTAGTAGCAATGTTTCAATATTTGTACATCAATTGTATCAAATATTATTATTAAAGGAGAGGGGAAAGGGGAAAGGGCATTGGATATATGGGAATCGCTTGTATTCTCTATGTGACTTTTCTCTCTCCTAAAGCTCCTTTGAAGATAAAATAAAAACAATAAGACAGTGGGGGGAAATACTGAAAAAAAAACAACATTGGTGTACATGCAAAACAACAGATCCTATAGTGATGAAAGACACAATACCTATTAAAATTTTTTTTTATTATTTCAAATTGTTTCAATTTTTTATCTTTTGTTGGTTATTTTTTAAAATTATTATTTCATTTTCTTATTAATTTTATTTGGTTCTTTTGTTGATTTCATTATTGGAGCAGTTTTGAAATATAGAAGGTTCACAACAGTGGCAGGGGAGGATCACTGGTGTTGGGTGTAAATGATGTGGGGATGTATGGGAAGGGGTTCACCTGGGGCATGACTCTAAAACATATGAATATTTTCAAGTGTTCATGAGAAAATTTCTCAAAGGGTGGAGATCCACACAATAACCAAAAGAATATTGAATTTCCATCCTGGGGAGTTCTGCTACATTCTGTAATGGGACAGCAAAATTCCCCTGAATGAATGGGCAATATTTAGTGAAAGAAGACAGACCATTATACCAGGCCCTTGATATTGATGATTGTACTTATGAACCTTTTCTTGTGAAATTGAAATTTAGCCTAGTATTATGTACTGATAAGAGTTACCTCTTGAAAATGTCCTTGTTGTTCAAATGTGGTGTCTCTTTAAACCAAACTCAGCATATAAATGTAATACCTTCTTTGCTCCCCCAGCATGGGACATTATTCCCAAGGATGGCAGTCCATGGCACTGAGGGATTATTACAAAGCACCAACTAGCAATGGATCTGGAAAAAAGACCTTGACCAAAAGGTGGAAATGGTAAATACAGTTGAGTTTTTATGGCTAAGAGATTTCAAAGTGAATAGGGAGGTCATTCCAGAGGTTACTCTTATTTAAGTCTCAGCAGGATCTCATTGACTGCCATAGTAAATAATGCCTCAAATAACAGGACTCCTGAGGGCTTTAGAGGTATCTAGAAACTATAAGCAGGGCAGACAGCTCAGGAATTCAGCACCCTCTCATTGGAACTTACTTTGGAATTTATGCTTCCCAGAGTAACAGAGCTAGACTCATTTATAGATTCTCTACCCCTAGCTCTTCTGCTCCTTTTTTGAGCCCATAATTTGCAGTATACTTGATAAAGACTTGTCCCAGAGACTTAAATCTTTGGTCTTTCCCTTTGTCAGTTGGGCCCCGAATATCAACAGAGTTGCAACACCTATTCTCCAATTCATTGGACTCACCCAGGACAGCTAACAAGGAGATGATGATGGACAACATCCATCCAAAGGAAAAGAGAGTGTCTGTAACTAAAAGCAAAAGAGCTTTATCCATCTGCCCCATGAGATCTAAGCCATGCCTCAGTTAGAAGCACAGTGGGCATCACCATCCCCAAATCCTCAGAATTGGGGAAAGAACAATGGACTAAAGTACACATTATTATTCTACTTTAGAATTATTATTATTCTAGCAATAGAAGAATTCTTATCAATTATATAAAGGAAGTGTTCACCAGAGGTTCTGAGGGATGGGAGAAGTAAGAATAGTTGTAATATAGGGTGTTTTGCTAAGAAAAGTGCAAAGACCCAAGACACAAATCAAAGCTAGCAATTTATTTGATAATTGAAATGTAGATGATCCAACACTAATAAACAATTAAATGATCACAGTTATTGACTGCTCACAATATAATGCAATAGACCAATTAAATAGTGCAGAGGGAGAGGGAGAGGGAGAGGGAGAGGGAGAGGGAGAGGGAGAGG
>JAKSZT010031697.1:2170788-2198718 GCA_026826555.1 Tolypeutes matacus
GAGAGGGAGAGGGAGAGGGAGAGGGAGAGGGAGAGGGAGAGGGAGAGAGAGAGAGAGAGAGAGAGAGAGAGAGAGAGAGAGAGAGTATATTTATAATCACTCACTAAACCATGGGATAACTCAACATTTGTTTTTTCACAAGGCTGGGAAGGCTCATTCAATAGTCTGCCAGCATTTCAGATTGGACTCATGGTCCTAGGAGTTTTCCTCTCCTGGGCGAGACTTTGACAGGCAATCTAGGGGCCACCCCTTTTAAGGGGTTCTGAAACTTCAGTTCTCCTGCCAATTTTGCAACTTGTGAGTGATTAAAGTATTCTGAGACAATAGTGCCTGTCCATGTGGAAGTGGCCAGCTCCCCAGAGGAGAGACATGAAGTCTGGGATACTTCCTGTTTTAAAGGGTATTGTTATTCATGAAATGTTAAGCAGGGACATATAATTACTGTATAGCTAAGATAAGGAACTAGCAAAGACAGAGTTACATGCTTGGTGTAAAGGTCCCCAAGGACATTCTCCTTACACAGACTAAGATAAGTTTACATCCTGAAGCAGAAGAGATCTCTAAGCCCGTCCACATCTAACTCCTGCTCCTACATGTTCAAGGCAATCACATCATACTTTCAACTTCTTGTTCACAATCCTCCTCCCCAATGTAATTAACAATAATATATATATATGACCTTTCCTGGTTTTAATATATGAACTAAATGGGGATGAAGGGTCCTCAGTACCCCAACAACCTCAGAAAGGCTATATATATATATATAATTTGATCCCAAAGTTTGGGAACAAATAAAAAGAAAAACATAAGAAGAGAGAAAAAGTTTCAACAGACAAGTTTTCTAAATGTAAATAGCAGGACTATGAAACATAGTATCCATTTCAAACAACTCTCATTAAATTTTTTCCCAATACATTCAATTCTAAAACATTCAGCTCTGGGATTGTTTAAACTTAAGACATGTGATTCATATATACATTCAACAATGTACATTTAGGTGGGATCAAATCCCTTAAGTATACAATGTGTTGTATTGTAAGAGCTCTGATTAGTATTTCAGCACTTTATACATAATATATAACTACAGCAGATTATGCAATAAACAATAAGACTTTCAACTAGCAGACCATCAATGAATAAAACTTTTCTATGGCCAAGACAGTTGAGCAAAACAATCAGAAAAAGGGTCAGTACATAATTATGTATGTGTTGCATTTGTTGTGTCATGTGTCAGAAAGCTTGTGTGACAAAATTTTGGCTGATTCTTATTCCCATGGGCTTAAGATCCCCAACCAGCAAGACTATATAGGTTAGTGCATGATCAAAATGGCCTCATGTTTTCTGCATTTTGTATAGTTTGAGGCATAGACAACAACAAATTATTATTACTTCCCCATTTAGGTTGTGGAATGGCTGGCAATTTAACTTGCAATTTCAATGCCTGCATTGGTCTTGCTGTTAGCATCTTAACTGGAGCTGCAGCCACAGCCCACAGTACTGAATTTAAAGTTAGTCCTTTGTTGTAAGGATTCCTTATTGCCTTTTACCTGTTTCATTAAGAGGCCATTCCTTTCATCATTTCTTAATAAAAAGTCCAAACAATATCCTGGTCCATAGTCTAAGACTGCATGAGGTGACTGGTAAAGGGTTTCTTGGTCACTGTCAATATGGGCTGGTATCCTATACAGGGCACTTACATTTCCTATGCAGCAAATAGTAGCTGGCTGGTCACAAGAGTCCTGATGCAATATCTGCAGCAGTGAAAATATACCTTGCCCTTTCTGAGAGCAGGAAGGTACTGATGTCACAGTTGTTGGAGTGAGCATGGAGGACACCCATGGGAGATGTACATGAGCTTTTGACAAGTATCAGGCAGCTGGAAGTGCTGGGCTAGCCACCACAAGGTCTGATATCCATGATGTTCACCTTTCTGGTGAAGCCACTCTGCTGTTTCTTGGGCCTCAATTGTATGGCTCTGGATCTTTGTGAAGTCATATGCCTCAGCAATCCCAAGAGGGGTGTTAGAGGAGTGGGCAGGGACATGACAGACAGTTACCTGCTGCTGCTTGCAGGCATCCCAGATATCCTTCCACAGAACTCTCCCAAACAGAGGTCAGTCTATGACAGTCCGTTGTTCCTGTCTCACTTTTAGTATTTCAATGCACACCCGGATAAGGATGGCAGTCTTCAGAGTGACTGCACACTATTGGGTTAAGCCCTTCATTTGCAACAGGGTTTGGTATGCTGCACATAGTTACTTTTCCAAGGGGCTATATATTACTTTGGTCCCATTCCACAACTCTGAGCAAACCCAGGGGGGTATTCATTTAGAATGTTGCCTTTGCACAAACCCTTCCCAAAGCCAGTAATGGTACTGGCCACATTCAATTCACAAGGTAATTCAAGGTCCACCCCCCTTACTGCTTAAGCTTACACCATTGGCCTCTTTGCCTCTTTAAAGCTGCTGGCGGTCCTCCTACTCCCATGCATCACCTTTCTTGATTAACACATACAATAGTTTTAATATCTGAGCTAAATGAGGGATGAAGCATTCTCAGTAACCCCAACAACATCAGAAAGGTCATTAAAACATTATACTTTAACAGCACTTAAGAGTTTGACAGTGCAGCAGAGACCTTGCAGTTTTTCCCAATTCTTTTCCTTTCCCAGGCTCTTAAGATAAGATACCATTGTCTCTGATTCTTCTTTTAATTCTGTAAAAAGGGTTACTGGTCAACATAAGATCATCAATAGGGTTACAGCCACAAGTTTCTTCTACATAGCCAGATCCTATGCCACTAGGACAGGACAGATGGTTGGGTTATGCACACAGCCTTGGGGGAGCACTGTAAAATTAACCATTGGCTTTTTCACGTGAAGGTGAATGTGGACTGGCTTGACTTGCCCAAGCAGATCCTAAAGAAAGTTTAACAAGTTCCAAAACAAAATGATAGTGACATAACTGGAAATTAATTTCTTGCAACAAACTAGCAATATTGGGTCTGCAGCATAGAGCAGTGGTGTTACTTTAATTGACAATCTACTGTTATGTACCACTCCTGACAGTCCCCAATGGCATTCTCTTTTTGCAACTATAGAGCTGCTTCTTTAGCAGAGGTGGGGCAAATGAGATTAACATGAGCTAAAACATCTGCTTCTTGAATTACAGGCAGAGAGGTTGTTTCTATGACAAATACCATTTTTTAAAAATAATTAAAACCATGATTGACATTATACTTTTATCTAATACTATGCCAAAACATTGTTAAACTTCCAGGAATTTTATACACTTTTTAAAAGTATTCATATGAATCTTTTACTCATACAACTTTAATTAACAGATGGTTTGAAGAATCCCTTTTAATTTTATAACACTTTTAAACACTTTCCATTCAGCTTATAACATAGTAAATGAACTCAACTATTTTATTATTTTACTTTTTTCAAGATGAAAGAACAAATCTTTTGCATTAATTTGAAATATAAAGATACTTTTCCGAATTTGACTTTGAGAAAGCAGGTTTGAATATTATGTTATTTTAAGTTTTCCTTAGCTTAACTTTTTCACATTAACAGGGAAAGAACAAAATTTAATTTTGCATCATTATACTATTTAATATTAAAGCTTTAAAATTTTAGTATATAGACCCATCAAATCTTACTCAACTTTAACCATAAAAATTCCTTTACCATGAACCTTTTACACTTTCTGTATTCATTTAGGTTTTGTCCCACATTTTACTCTTCCTTAATAACCAGTCATTTTATCTTAGGAGAAAATTATTTTATGTTTCCTTAATAATAAAAGCACATTCCATACACCCTAAATACATATGTTACCAAAATGATTTTGGAAACAGCCTCAAAATAAACTTCTCATAACAGACAATTACCATGATTACATTAATTAACAGGCGTTTTATTTTAGCAGTACAAGAAAAACTACTTTCTCCATTATTTTATGAAAACCTGATTCCCAATGGAATCAAGCTTTTCTTCTCCCTACCACCACTTGAGTATGCAGACTGAGGTTGCTTCTAACAAATTCTCCTATTATGAAGTTACTTTTTGTTATTAGCATCAAATCAGCTTCTGTTTAATAATGATTTATTCGAATTAGCCATTTAAATATTTCAATTTAAACAATGCTTCTACAAACTTATAACTATTCATAATCACATAAACTATAGTTACTTCATCTTAAGACAAATTTCACCTTCACAGAACATGCTCCCTTACCTAATTCTATCTTCTGAAATGCCTTCTACGACTTGCCATATGCATTCAAGTTTTGTCCTACATACGTCTATCCTGCTTTTATGAAAAACCTGCCATGCTATCTTAGGACAAAACACATTCCTTTAAAGAAACTTATCAAATTTTAGTCAACACTTCCATAAACCATTTACTTGTTTTATTTTATTTATTTTTTAATTTAATATATTTTTTTTATTTTTTAAAAGATATTTAGGTAACATAAATATTGCATAAAAATTATAGGGATTCCCATATGTCCACCTCCCACACCTCCCACAACCTCCCACATAAACATCTTTCATTAGTGTGGCACATCACCTGCAATGGATATATACATCCTGGGGCTTTGCCACTAAGCATGGACCATCGTTCACATTGTTGGCCACACTCTCTCCCACACAGTTCTGCATGTTATATGCTGATGTAAAATTGCCTATATCTGTCATTGCAATGTCACTCAAGTCCCGAAAAAGTCCCTGTATTAGAACTGCTTTTCCCTCTCCCTGCCCCCAAAGCATCCACTGGCCACTGGCTCCACATTAATGTTGTATTTTCTTCCATTACTTTAATTACAATATGTCTATAACAGAATACAAGTAAGTCCACTCTAGTCCATAGCTCTCCCTGCAGGAGCTTCTTCTCCTGGGTGAGACTTTGACAGGCAATCTAGGGGCTGCCCCTTTTAAGGAGTTCTGAAATTTCACATCTCCTGCCAATTTTGCAACTCGTGCGTGATTAAAGCATTCCAAGACAACAGTTCCTGTACACGGGGAAGTGGCCAGCTCCCCCGAGGAGAGACATGAATTCTGAGAAATGTCCTGTTTTAAAGGGCATTGCTACTTATGGAATGCTAAGCAGGACATACAATTAATTTATAGCTAAGATAAGGAACCAGCAAAGACAATGTTACATGCTTGGGGTAAATGCTCCCCAGGATGATTTCCTTGCACAGACTAAGATAAGGTTACATTCCTCAGTCAGGAGAGATCTCTAAGCACATTCACATCTAACTCCTGCTCCTACACGCTCAAGGCAGTCACATCATACTTTTAATTTCTTGTTCACAGTCCTTCCCCCAATGTAATTAACAATATATAATAATATTTATATTTCATGGGGTCATTTTTGGGACATTGGATTTGTCCTGTATAGAATTTCAGTGATTGATACAGGCCATTATATATGTTGTCATAATTTAAAAAATTGTGTGGGACAAAGTGTAAATTATAATGTAAACTGTAGTCCATGGTTAGTGGCAATTCTATAATATGGGTTCATCAATTGTAACAAATGTACCACACTAAGTGAATGAGTTGTTAAAATGGGAAAGTGTGAGAGGTGAGGGAGTGGGGCATATGGGAATCCTTTATATTTTTTATCTAACATTTATTTAATCTAAGGCTTATTTTAAAAATTTTTAAAAAATTAATTTAAAAAATAAAAGTAGTGTTGCCTGAAATTGGCACAAAATAATCTTCATGGGGAGCGAGGGCTGGTCATGTTCTGTGATGTTTAAGCTAATGTGTCAACTCATCCATGTAATTGTGTCCAGTAGTTTAGCAAGCGCGGGACTAATTTTAATACAAGGACATTTATGGACTTTACTTATCAGTAAGATTATTTGCATAGATCACTGATTACATCTATAGTCAATGAAGGACTTTGATGTCAGCAATGAATGATGTTTTGTCCAACCAGTTGAATGCCTTAAAATGGGAAGCAATTTTAGCATTCTGAGAGAATTTCTCTCCTCAACTTCAGACAGCCAATGTCTCTTGGGAACTCATTAGTGTCCTTCATCAAAACTACTGGTTTGCATCCTGCTTGCAGAGTTTGGACTTGTGAATCACCACAGACATGTGAGAGATTTTAATAAAATCTTATATTATTTACAGATATCGCCTGCTGATTCTGTTTCCCTAGATATCCCTGACTAATACATATTTTGATTTTTGGTCTTGGTCTGCTTCTTGAATATATTATGATTTTAAAATTCATTATGATTTTGATATGGAACTTTTCCATATATATGATAAACCTTCAATTAAATGATTTTAGGGCACATGTGAAGCACTTTCCTACTTCACTCTTGATTCTTATACTACTGTTCCTACCTGGGATATGGATTCAGTGACTAGAGTGCCAGCAGCTGTCCTGTTACCATGAGTATGGCAAGCACACATTGAGTAAGCCTGGGGAAAAGATAAATGAAGACAGAGCCCTTTATAACATCATTGAGCTGTTGTACTAGCCCAGGACTCTTTGACCTTGTACTTGTGACATATATATTAATAAACCCTGAGGAGCAGATGCAGCTTAAGAGGTTGAACACTTGCTTCCCACATGGGAGGTCCTGGGATTGGTCCTTGGTGCAGCCTAAAAATAAACAGACAAAAAAGAAACATACAAGCAATCAAACAAAAAATAACAACTCAGCACAGTCAATGTGGCTCAGTGGTTGATTGCTGGCTTACCACATGCAAGATCCCTGGCTCAATCCTTGGCTTGGTACCTCAGAGAAAACAAAACCTTGTTGGCTAATGTTACTGTTTTAGTTCAGCTCCTAAGTTGATACTGAATTCATGATAGATTTTCCAACAGGTCCAAATAATGAAAAAGCTGCTAAGGTGTTCAAATTATTATATTTCATGTGCACTTTGTAATAATCAGACCATTCATATTCCAATTTGCATTTGATGACTAATGCATACAAAAAATGTTTTTGCAAATCAAAAGATGTCCAGAGATATCTGTGGAACTGGGGTGCTGCCTGGTGGAAAGAAAATGTGAGCCCTGAGGATTTGTAGGTATGCAATTGAATTTACATTTGTGGGGATTTTGGGGGGAAATATGGCAAGGGAGGGTCACTGGAGCAGGGCATATTTGGTGGGGGCATATGTGGGAGAGTTCACCTGGTTCATGCTTCTGTGGAATATGAAAGTGTTCATCTTATCATAGGGTGTTATCTCAGTGGGTGGAGACCCACAAATTAAACAAAAAAAATATTTAACTCTCATCTTGAGGAGTACTGCTACATTCTCAAATATAGGGGCAAGAATCTCTCTAGTACATAGGAAGTGCATAATAAAAGAAAACAGACCAATATGTCAAGTCCTCAATATTAATGCAAGTAACTGTGAAACTTATTCAATAATTGAAACTTATGGTTATTATAGGTCCCAAGGGGTGGGGGAAAAGTATGGGTGGAACATATGGCATTATTAGGGCATTGGAATTGTTCTGTATGATCTTGCAATCACAGATGCAACCTACTATACATTTTGTCAGAACCTATAAAAATGTACAGTGCAAAATATAAACCATAATGTAAGCCATTGCCCATGGTTAGTAACAATGCTTCAATATTTGTTCATCAATTGTAACAAATGAACCATACTCCTGTAGGATACTATTGATATGGTTGGATGTGGGGGGAAGGGAGGGTATATGAGAATCCCCTATATCTTCTATGTGATTTTTCTATAACAAAGTTTTTTGGAAAATAAAATACTAATAGAGAACTGGGGGAACATAAAGGGGAAAAAAGAAGATGTCTGGAGGAGAACAATGAAAATATGAAAAAAAAATTTAAAAAAGCATGCCATACAGGAACCCAATGAAAAAAAACATATTTTATTTATAAGTGAGGCCTTAGGGGCCATCATACTTATGTTCATCTGCAAAGGAACCTGGCAAAGCTACTTCAATATCATCTCTTGTCCTAACTACCTTAACTTTGGAGTGACCAGTGACTGTCATCTCTCAAACCTTCACATTTAGGATGGGGCCAAGTTCTGCCAAGTGAATGGACCTAAGACTCAAAGATCTCTCCTCATTCCAATTCCTTAGTAGTCTATGTATTCTATTTGAATATCATATGTGAACTCGACCCAGCAGCATATTCTGATTTCCTGGAAGGAAGGACATAACTTACTGTCCCCAACAATTTCAAGGACAAAGTTAAAAACCTTAGGATTAATTTAAAGAGAGCAACTCAGTTAAAAAAAAAAAAAAAAAGCACTATCTTTGTCAGGATATTCATTTATCTGAGCTGTTTCCCTGGTATATGTCCACTAGGCCCCTCATCTTAAAACTGGTAAATTTCAAGTATCTAGCAGACAAGGAGTTGGGTGATCCCATTGCCTGCACTTTCTGATGTCAGGGATGGATAGAGAATTAAGTACCCCTGTTAATGTGTGTGTCCCCTGCTGACATATACATCAGCAGCATGAATAAGTCACCTGCATTAGTAAGATAATGTGATGATATCAAATCCCCCCACCCTTGATTGTCACTATGCCAAGAGTGGTCCATTGTCCAACAGCCTCAGACTCACCTGGGAGCATCCCCAAAATTGAGATTCTGGTGTCTGACTCCAGAACTACTAAATCAAAATTTACATTTTAACAGCATTCCAAGGTGATGCCTTGGGACAGTAAACACTGAGATCCATTGGTCTAACTGACCCAGGAGTGAGTAATGTCAAAATTGTTCAGAGACTTTGGATGATAGATGCAAAAAAGCTTTTTTTGGGACAGGTGAAAAAAAACACTTAGATATGATAATGATCTGTGGTATTCTAAGATATCAGAACACTTAAATAGATGTACAAAACACCTGGGCTATTAAAATTTTATTAGTGAAGAGGAGGGTTATGAGGGGAAATATTTTTTTTAAATGTTCCTAAGGGGGCAAAAAATGCAAGAA
This sequence comes from Tolypeutes matacus, assembly GCA_026826555.1. NCBI lineage: Eukaryota > Metazoa > Chordata > Mammalia > Cingulata > Chlamyphoridae > Tolypeutes > Tolypeutes matacus. The sequence goes on from JAKSZT010031697.1 coordinate 2,179,753, forward strand.
AGACTGAAAAACCCACAGATACAGAGGAGAGTGAACATTGGTGGGCAGTGCTTTCCAGAAGAGATAGAAGTCCATTTACTAAAAATCCTGTACCATGTCAGTCCCCAGCTTTTGGTGGAGATTCTTTAATTACTGCCTTCCATTCTCAGTCTACTCTGGTTCTGTGCTTTGCTCATTCATAAATTTAATGTCAAAAGTTCTTTACCTCAGAGCTAGAACCTCCCCTCTCTCCAGTGTGTGCCTTTATTTTCCCAGAAATTGCAAGCTTCCTCTCTCCTTGCCATCATATAAACACAATCATTAGGACATTCACCAGTATTTTAAAGACACATAATTGGTGGTAGTCCCCAAAAAGAAACTCACCAAATTCCCATCAGTAATAAAATAGACAAATAATGTGGCATATACTATACACAAATGAGAAGTGTTGATCTACAAATACATGCCACAATATGTTTTTTTAAATATATATATTTTTTAAACTTTATTTTGTACATTTAATAATTGAAAACATAAACAATTAAAAACTAAAAAGTAAACACAGATGAATAAATATATACATTTCTCAATTAAATGTAATGGATACATGTAAATTTTTTTTTGAATCAAACAATATATTACACAATATATTCCACAATATGGATGGATGCAGAGATAGCACAGATTTTCCATGTTTTGAGGAATGAAGCATGTCCCCCCAAAAGGTAAGTTAAACTCTTAAACTCCAGGCCTCTGTGTGTGAAATCATTTGTATATAGGACCCTTGAAAATGTTACAATTAGTTTATGTAGTAACTCATTTTAGAATATCATGTCCACAGATTCTATTTACATAAAGCCAGATTAAATCTGGATGGGGTTAAACCCATAATTCTGGGCTCATTTTAAGCAAAAGAAATGCAGCCAGAGTCAAAGTCAGAAATAAGAAGAAGCCTGAGATGAGGCAGATGGCCATATGACAAAGACAGTAATGCAAGCCAGGTAGACTAAGAATTGTGCAAGCCAGCAGCAGAATGCTACAAACACTTGGAGGAAACATTTTCTGCAGAAATTCATGGGTTCTCTCCAGTTCAGTAAACCTGCAGAGCATCCTCCATTTGATTTCAAAATCTGAGAGTCATTCATAAGGTGATTGTCTCTTCTCCTTGGGGCTACATGGGGGCCCACCCTATCCACAGGTTTGTCCAATGGATAATTTCTTGGTTCCACCCTCATCAAGCAACTGGGTTGTGACCAAGCTCCAGACCTCACCTGTCAAGAGCATTGAGGTGATTGCCACAATTTACCCAATCTTTGTGTTAGAGTATTAACCACCCTAGTACAGTGAAGTGAAGACAACATCCTCCATAACCTTTGGCATACAGGCCCAACCCTCTCAGAGCATTTAGTTGGTGATGTAGCCTTCCCTAATCCATAAAGGATAGGTCTACCCCTCTCAGACATATGGCTTCATGACCATAACCTCCCTAATACTTGGGAAATGATCTTCACCCTCTCTGTACCCTAGTGCAGCAAAACTGTCCCTGAAAATTGGGCAGGAATGTACACATGGGTCATGTTCCTCTCTTGGCCCAAGGTGATGTCTTAATTCCAGATCTCAGTTCCCATGGTTTTCCTCTTAAAGTTGTTTCTCCTCCCTCTCTCCTTTCCATGTCCCTTTTAGTCCAACTTGACAGTGGTTTTGCTCATATAGCTTTCTCAAAAAGCTTGTTGGTTTAGCATGCAAGAAGCAGGGGTCCAAGCCATCAGACTGTAAGACTTTCCACAAGTCTTTCTTAGCTAACTGCATTTTTAATCCTGATTTATAAGTTCCAAGTTTAGTTAAGTCCTCAAATGGGTTGCTATTTTCTGAGAATTTGATTTCCAGAGTGTTGGAATTTCTAGAATCAGCTTCAATTTTCTTAGTGCCCAACAATTCAGTCCTCAGCTAATCTGGCTCATCTAGCATTTTGCTATAAGCTGCAAGGAGAAACCAAGCCACATTTTCTGAGTTTATTTTGGAAATTTCTTCAGCTAAATGCCTAGGGTCATCATTTTCAAATTCTGCCTTCAAAAAATCATCAGGAGTTAATCATGCTAAGTTCTCTGAAAATTTAAAACATGGGTTGCCTTTCCTCCAGTTTCCAATAATAGTTTCATCATTTACTTCTAAGGCCTCATAAAAAGTATCTTTAAAGTTCACATTACTATCAACAGTCTCTTCAAAGCACTGTAGGTCTTTTCTACAAAGCAGCTCACAATTCTTCCAAAAAATACTCCTTACCCATTTATTAAACCATTCCAGCATTTTGGGAATTGCAAAAATACAAACCCCTTCTCCAGTACCAAATTCTATATTAGTCAACCAAAGGGGTGCTGATGCCAAATATCAGAAATCAGTGGTTTTATAAAGGGCACAGAAGTTTACATTTACCAGGCCATAAAGTGTAAATTACTTATCTCACCAAATGTCTGCTGCCACATGTTGGAGGAAGACAGCTGCAAGGTTTCATGTTTCCTCTCCCTCTCAAGCTTCCATGGTTTCAGCTTCTTTCAATATCAGCTGTATGCTGGAATAAGTCTAATCTCTCTCAGAGGCTAATTTCTCTCTAGGCTCAGCTGCTCTGCTCTCTCCACAAGGCCAGCTGTCAATTACCAGGGGAATGACTTGACTTTCTTCCTGGGGACTCTGCCATGTTTAATGGAGCTTTCTCTCTTTCCTCGTTTATCTTCTTCTCTGTATATTTACTTCCAAGGCTCCAGCATTAAAACTCTTTCCTCCATTTTCTGTGGTGTGGTTTCTCTTTGAGTCCTGCCCACCAAGGTGGCAGGGACTCAACATCCTACTGACATGGCCCAACCAAGACCTTAATCATTATTTAATCAATAAATTGAAACTGCTGAATCCAATATAATCTAATATGTCAGAGGAAAAGACCCCGTTCAAAAACATAATCCAATATCTATTTTTGTAATTCATAAACAATATCAAACTGCTACACTATGCCTTTAGCATATTTCTAATGTCACCTGTAATTAAGAATTACATCCCCAAAACTTTACCTTTTCCCAAGCATTCATGAATTCTACAGATTCCATGAGAAATTTATTCATTTTTGGAATATATATTGAGTTGTGACTAAAAGTCAAGTACAGTTGAGTCAATGATTCTACCACTCTATAACCCAAAAGTCCCAACCTTCTGAAGATAGAGAAAGAATATATGCAAATAAAAATATAGTCATATTACAAATCAGATTATTATAGGTCCTTTAAAGAAAAGAAAGCAGGTAAAAACAGAGTGATGTGAGGGTGCTATTTTTCACTCAGATTCAGGAATGTCCCATATATAATGTGAAATTTGAAGAGGCACCTCAAGGAAAAGAAGGGAGGAGCCCTGAGTATATGAGGAAGTCTGTACACAACAAAGAGAATATCCAGGGCAAAGACCCTAAAAATGACTTGTTTTAGATGTTCAGGGTTAACAAAGAAGAGCATTGACTAGGGAAATGAATAAGAAGACAGCGAAGAGCGATGAATTCATAGAAGCTTTAAGAGAAAGGTGGGCTCACTGCAGCTGAAACTTCAAACTCAGGGGGTCTTTTGTCCATATGCTGTATCTCTCATATTTCTTTTATTAGTTTACAAAGGTATTCTACCAAATGAAATAGATCAATCCCTACTGTCATTTGTAGGAGAAAAATATTATTGGAATATATGAGGTCAGATATCCATACCTTAAGGACTCCTCACACCCAATCAGACATGTGCACACACATGCACAGAGGATACATACCTTGGTATCTTAGGGCTGAGTTAACACCATGCTCTTCTCACACTCAATCACCATGATCAACACAGGAGTAAAATCAATCCAAACTGACATCAGTTTTCCCATTCCCAAAATAGTTAGAAATGGAGCTCTGAAACTCCAGCTGACAAGCCTCTCTTGGATATGTAAATATGGTGCTCCCTTTTCTTATGGCCACTTTCAGCCCTGGATTTAAACAAACATAAGAATCTGTTCAATAATAAGAGAGGAAGGATTTAAAAGGACTTGAAGGAAAAAAAAAAGATATAAAGTCAGGTATTCCCTGAGAGACTGTGATGAAGAAAACCTTTCTTGGTTCTGTTGGCATTCCAAGTCCATTTATATATCTTTGAAGCCCAGAAAATCTAACAAAAGAACAGAAATCAATCCATCAAAAAGACAAAGTTACTGAAATGTAACTGGGACAAGACAGTTTATAAATTGAACATTCAAAGAGTAAAATGAGCAAAGGAAATAAACAAACATTTTATATTTGGAAATATATAACAAGTAAAAATAGTTTGGATTTTTAAATGTGAAGCATTTGAAATCTTTTAAAATGTTATTAAATACAAAAATTTTGGAATCAGATAAAATCTGATTTTGAATATCAGATGTGCCCTATATTAGTTGATTAGCTTTGAATCATGAACCTTTCTCCTATGTAGAAGGAAGTATGCATCCATCCTCCTCAGACAGTTAATAGATGGTAATCAAAGCACATAAAATCTCAGCATAGCTCCATTCTGTTAGTAAATAATTAGCTATTCCCAATGATTAGATAAGGCACAATTTTCTACTGTCTCTCAATTACCTTGTTTTTTTCTGCATCTCTCAGACCCTGTTCAACATGTTTATTTCAGTTCCTCTGGACCCCTTCCAGCAAGCACAGACTGGAAACTGCTCTAGATTATGAAAATAATAAAGGTATCCTGTGGTCCAATGGAAAGAAAAACACCTTCCAAATGAAGGCAGACAGTGATGCAATATCAGAAATAGATCTAATCACAAAAGGCCAAAAGGCACACTAAGGAAAATGGATGTGACAGAAAGGTGGCAATGAGTATAAAAAGTGATCTATTAATTCAATGAAAGCAGAACATTCTAAGTTTGAAAAACAATGGGAGAAACATCATATGTAACATGAATGACTTTCACACCTTTCCCCAAACACATCTATACTGACATAGAATAACTAAATTGCAAAGAGTAAAGTTGGAGAAAAACCTGCAGTTATTTGTTTGGAAAATTATTTTTGAAAAAGATGAAGAAAAACATGACCTGGTATAGAAAAGTAAAGATGTGAATAAATAATTTGCAATGGATAGAGTAAATGGTCAATAAACAACATATGTCACTTGACCTCTAAAAGAATAATTGCCAAGTAAATGTTTTAGTATATCCCATTCAACCCATCAAATAAAAATAGCCTTTTAAGGGAATAATCAATGTAAGAAGATGGTGTCTTGGGGAAATGCTGTTACAAGGAAGTATCTAATTCCATTGAATATTTCTCACCATTTCAGACACTTGTTTAAATATCCTCATCTTAAACGTAAAAATGCAATTCCTCACTTCACTGCACATTCTGCCACTGCTAATGCTTCATTTCCCTATTCTCATTTAACTGCAGAGTTCCTTGGACAGATATTCTACTTTTCCTGAGACTGCTTTATCCCTCCCTTTCCCTCTTCTAAATAGGCTTCATTCCCATCTCTTAATCATCCACAATGAGTCCTGCATTGCTGACTCAAATGGACAATCCTTTCTAACATGATAATAAAACTTTCATTAACTGAGTAAGCCAGAAAACAAGTGCACGGATCTCTCAGGTCTGAACTAGGATACATTGGCCCCAGATACGCACAAATATAAGCTCTTGCTTCCATCCACCTTGACTTTTTCCTGCAGGATCTACTGGGATCTCTGATTCACCTGGATGGACTATGTAAGAAGTTCTTTCTACAAAAGTCTAAATTTCTTTACTGGTTAGTTGGTGATGGTGTATAAAGCTCTATTCCCACAAAAGAGAGCAGGAGAGAGTCAGGTGTCAGTTCCCAAACCAGACTTAGGACCCCAAAATAAACAACCATGCACTGTCCAGCCCAAGGGTAAACAAGATAATCGACTGCAGCAAATGAGATATTTACAGTTTCCCTGTATCTTCTTATTAGGCATCTTTCCCTCTTGTTGTTCCAGCCCCTAAACAACCCTAGACACTGGTCTGGACAGAATGAAAGTTTTTCTTACTGATTCTCTTTTCACCAGACACCAGGATATGAGTCAGGGGGATCCAGGTTTTATTATTCCTCTTCCAAGAAACCTACTGTCTTCCATACTTCTATTCTGATAACAACTTACCCCATCCATTGACTTAACATTTACTCCCAAAGTTAACACCAAGGGACCCATCTTGACTAAGTCTCTTGATTTTCCAAAGCACTGATATGGGCTTAGGATACAGACATAGTAGTTGCCATCAGAAAACTTGCTCTTCTCCTCTTCAAACAAGTGGAGAACTGTGCATTTGATGTAAAACCATGGATGCTGCACCCCTTTAGTTGATTGTGCTATTCTAAAGCAATTAGGAATATTATGCTTTTAATGCAAGTTTAGACCTGTAATTTCTTCCCTCATCTATAAAATGATTGCTCACTATAAAAAATATATTTAGAGACTATGTACCTTATAGTGAATGTCTCATTTAAATTTCCCCCATATCCCTGAATGATGTTATTTAGTTAATAGATCTATTATAATTTATTTTTGTAAAGACTAAAAAGAATTTAATATTTATATATTTTGAACTTTTTATTCTCAAAACATAAATACAATAAAAATACATTTTAATCAATTCCAAGTGTTCAATTTACTGGTAAGAAACATGTTTATAATATTGCGCTATCATCAACTTATATTCCCTAAAATTTTTATCACCTCAAAAAGAAAATCTGAAAATTTTAAGCAATAATGTTCCATTCCCTTTGCTTCAGTCTCTTGATAAACTGTACTCTACTATCTTTCTCTTTTTAATTTGCTTCCCCTAGGTATTTCATGTGAGCAGGATCATACAGTATTTCTCTTTAATATCAGTCTTATTTCACTCACATGATGTCTTGAAGGTTGTTCCATGTAAAAGCATGTATCAGAATGTCATTACACTTTTTTTTACTTTAAAAAACTGTATTGAAGTATCTCAGTCATACATGAACATACATAAACAATAACTATGCAGAAAAAGTTGTGAAATTACAAAACAAACATGCATATCATCCTACAGGGCTCCCATATGCACCCCACCACCAACACTTTGTATTGTTGTAGAACATTTTTTACAAATGATGAAAGAGCATCGTCAAAATATTACTATTAACTGCAGCCCATATGTTACATTTGGTGTATTTTCTCCCAACCCACCTTATTATTAGCACTCTGTATTAGGATTATATACTTGTTATAGCTCATGAGGGAACATTCTCAATTTTTTTCTATTAGCCACAATCCATCTTTTACCACAGGATTCTCTATGTTCTATAGCTCTATGTCTTTTAAAATCCACTCAAGTGTATAATCTTTGTGGCTTTCATATTCAACACAGATTTGTGCTGTTATCACCTCAGTCAATTTTAGGACATTTCCATTATTCCAAATGAAAAAATCCCATGCCCCCTTTTACCCCCTATTGTTGACCTTAGAACTGATATAGTATCTTCTTTGCCATTGCTGCAAAATATTACAATCTTACTGTTACTTATCATCCATCTCTATCTGGTTTCAAAACCTTTACATTATCCTAAACAGTAACCCCAGACCCATTAGCCATTTACTGTCATTCCCTACTCTTCCAAAACCCTGGCAACCACCAATCTGCATTGTCTCTGTGGCTTTATCTACTCTGAATATTTAATAAAATGGAGTTGTACAATAGTTAACTTTTATGTATGGCTTCTTTCACTTAGTATAATATGTCTAAGATTTATCAGCATTCTAGAATGTCCTTCATCCATAATGACTATTGATTTTGAGCCTCTTTTCAAGTGCTTAATGACCATTTGTATATTTTCTTTGAAAAAATATCTATTCAAGTCTTTTGCCCATTTTAATTGGTTTTATGTTCTGTTGTTTAGTTTAAGAGTTATTCATATATTAAACTGCTATTTTATATGCTTTCCAAATAGTTTCTCCCATTATGTAGGTTGTATTTTCACTCTATTTTTATTAGAGGAGTTGTGGATTTACAGGAAATCATGTATAAAATAAGATTTCTCATAAACCCACCAAATTGTTAAAACATTGCATTAGTGTGAAATATTTGCTAAAATTACTGAATTATAATATCACTATTAACTTTGTCCATGGCTTACATTAAGGTTCCATGCTTCTGTTGTAAAGTCTTATGGATTTTTTAATTCTAATACCATATATACAACCTAAAATTTCCCCTTTTAACCACATTCAAATATATATAAATAAATGTCATTGTATGCATTTCTTATTGATCCTATGAATTGATGTGATGTGTGCCCATTTTGGAAATGTTGCCTTGGGACCTCATTTACAAAGATGCATTCTGATGTTAGAAGAATGAAATCAACTCAGAGTTCCCCCTCTTCATCTGGTTCACTTTCCTTGAGTCACACCTACTTTACTGGATTTTCCTACTCATCCCAATGTGTATTTCCTTACTTCAAGAGTATATATCAATGGTCTTTGTTACTGCACTGTCTTTTATAGACCTTGTATGAAGTTCATCCTGAGATAACATTTATTGAATGGATGGACAAATAGATCTGTATATGGTTGAATGTATAGTGGAGTCTGGACCTGAAAAATACAAATATATTGAATTAGTGAAAGCCTTTCACCTGGAACACACCTGAAACACACCTGGAACACACCTGGAACAACACACCCTATTGTTAATGCTGTTTAAACTCTTTACACCTATTGTGTCATTAAATTTTTGTGACTCTTTTATGTGACTAGAATCATTTTTCCTTTGTTACAGATGAGGAAGGAAGGACTTAAAGAAATTAAGTAACTATTTCAAAGTCACAGAGGTAGTGAAGGGGAAGAAACAGGGTTCAAACTGAACTGTCTAAAGTGAGGAAACTCTCTTGGACACCACATTGCATTCACCCCAGTTGAACATGATAGTGATTATAGTTAAACCTCAAAGGATTCAGGAAAGTTTATGAATTAAAATCATACTTCTGGAGAGATGCTCTCCAAGCAAGGAATGTTCTGGCTCTGGTGGATGTAGGCCCCAAACAAACCAAACAAAAGGGTCAAGATCTTTATTGGACAAGTCACATTCCTTTGGCAATTCACAATTTTAATATTTTAATATATCCTCAACACATCTGGGCATTCATAATTTATTTGTCAAAATTTTAATTGGTGAATTAGTTCTCCTGGATATTTTCATTTCACTTCCATTGACTGTTAGTGACGTTGAACATATTTTCACCTTTATAAGTTATTTGTGTTTTTGCTCTCTGAATCAATGATTCACATCCTATGATTATTTAATTTCTTGGCATGTTTTATTCTTATTTACAGCAACATTTTAAAATCTACTTTGTTACATTTTGTAATAACAAATATGTTCTAAATATTTTCCTTATATTTTCATTTGTTTGATATTGTCTTTATAATATTTTTACATTCAAGTCTTCATGAGCTTAAGTCTATCATTTATGTGCTCAGTTTTAACATTTTGTATTTCTTTCATCTCACTTTATGCTCAGGGAGATCATCTATTCTTTCCTCTAGAAGTTTTATTCTATTTTTATCTATCCTACAACTTTAATTTATATGGTAATTGATATTAAGATATGAATTTTTTATTTCCTTCCAACAAATGACCTAGATATAAGATTATTTTAGTTCCTTTTGTAAATAGAATTTTTTCTTGATTTTCTATTCAGATTGCTCATCAGTAGTGTAAAGAAAACCTATTGTTTTTGCATCTTAATCATGTATCTCACCAGTTTGCAGAACTTGTTTAATAGTTCTAGGAGCTTTGTTGTATATTGGATCATGTCATTTGCAAACAGTAAAAGTTTTACTTCTTCCTTTCCAATTTTGATACATTTTATTTCTTTTTCTTGGCTCTGTCCTTTAGCAAAAACTTCTAACACAAAGTTGAACAAGAGTGGTGACAGCTGGCATTTTTTCTTGTTCTGGATCTTAGTCAGAAAGCTATCAGTCTTTCATCACTGAGTATGATGTTAGCTTTGGGATTTTCATATATGCCCTTTATCAAGAAAGGATGATGGATTTTGTAGAATGCCTTTTCTTCATCAATAGAGATGACAATATGGTTTTTCTTCTTCAATTGGTTAATGTGGTGTATTACATTAATTGATTTTCTTGTGTTGAACTATTCTTGCATACCTGGGATAAAACTCATTTCCTCATGGTGTACAATTCATTTAATTTGTTGTTGGATTTGATTTGTGTGGGGACACTTTGGTTAAAATAACATTGAAACAGTTTAGAGCCTGCTTTACTGTGCAAGCAGAAAACTGCTGCACAGGTGGAAAGCCACTGCTATCAGTTCCTGCTGGAAACAGTAGGAGCATTCTTGCTTTGCTCTGTTAATTAGTTAGGGCTTTCTGCTTCTCCATTATCTCTTGCACAGCCTGGAAATTTCTGAGCCCCTGCACATACACACTGACCTTGTGTTTTGTGGAAAAGAGAATAAAAACTGTGATGGGAATGAGGAAAGGAGAATAGTTCCTTTGGCTGTTCTCCCCCTCGCCTCTTTCAGTCTCAGTGTTCAGAGTAATTCTTTGCGCCACATGGGTTCTGTTGGACAGATCCCCACAAGATTTTGCAGCACAGATTACTACAGATTTGCAAATATTTTATTGAGGGTTTTTGTGCCTAATTTCATTAGAGAAATTTGTCTATAATTTCAGTTCTTGTACCATATTTATCCAACTTTGGTATTAGGGTGATGTTGTCATCATAGAATGACTTAGGAAATGCTCCCTCATCTTCATTTTTTTGAAGAATTTGAGAAAGATTGGTATTAAGGTTTTTTTTTTTTTTTCTTTTTTGAATGATTTGTGGAAGTTACCTGTGAAGCCATGTGGTTGTGTACTTTTCTTTGTTTGAAGACTGTTTCAATATCATTAATTGTGATTGGTCTGTTGAGGTGTTCTATTTTCTCACACACCTTTGGATATTTATGACAAAATGTATAGAAAAGGCAGATATTTTGCTTACAGAAACGTAAAAAGCCACATGTATCATCAAATATAATAGTGCAAACATGCAACCCAGTCCTGCACCTCAATGTATAAATCCTATTCCATAAAGACACCAAGGTGTCTTACTTCAATAACTAGGTGATAATTACTAAAAACAATTCTTTTCTATGGTAATATGATGTATGATTTAAAGTTTGCATCCAATTAAAGCCCTATCTGAATTTCAGGCAAAGCTCTGTTCCATGAACTCATCAGAAAACTGCAATTTCTGGCTTTGAGTCTTTGAGCCATGCAATCACAAGCACTTCCTTTGCTGCAGAGCAAATGAAACTTGTATGAATCTTTTCAGAACCCCCATCATTTCTTTATTCCTCAGACTGTAGATAAAGGAGTTTAACATGGGTGTGATAATAGGGTACATCACAGAGACTGCTGCACTTGAGTGTGGGTTTGACAATGCAGTGGAACTAAGATACACTCATAAGTGTACAATAAAATAAGGAGACAACTGAGAGGTGAGATACACAGGTGGGAAGTGCTTTATAGTTCCCTTAAACTGATGAGATTACATGCACAGAGGAAAAAAATCTTAGAATAAGAATAAATGATACTAGTGAAGGGCCAAAAACCAGCAGCCTGCTTGCAATATACTTCACTCTGTCATTGTTGAAGGTGTTAGAACAGCAAAGTCAGACCATGTGATCAAGGTCAAAGAAAAATTGGGGGTTTTCTAAGTGTGTACAAAAAGAAAACACCATTAAGCTATGTAACAATGAATGCAGGGCACTCAGGATCCCGGACCACAGTACCAGTAGGACACAGAGTTGGGAGTTCATGATGACTATGTAGTGCAGGGGGTGACAAATGGCCATGAAGCAGTCATAGAACATCACAGCCAAAAGGAAGTCAACCAACCCTCCGAAGAGTAAGTAAAAGTACATCTGAGTAATGCATTCTTATCTGTGTCTGTATGTTCACCAACATCTTAGGGACAGTGGTGGAGGATAAACAGATATCTATAAAGGACAGGTTGGAGAAGAAGAAGTACTGGGTGTGTGCAGGTGGGAGTCAGTGATGGTGGCCAGGATGATGAGCAGGTTTCCAAAGAAGGTGGTCAAGTACATGGACAGAAAAAGGCCAAAGAGGAAGGACTGCAATTCTGCTTCCTCTAAAAATCTCCAAGGGAGAAATTCTGAAATTATTGTGTCATTTCCTGGTTCCATGTGTTTGATGTGGCTATCCAGAAAAAGAGAAACAACATGACAAATTTTTTTTAAAAACCAGCCATTACTAACATATCTATAATCAATATTTGGAGTCAGGAATTTAATTTCTATATTTATTTATTATATCTAAACTTATAGTGACATCTCTAATCAGGGATTGCTCTCCTAATTTCTCCCTAATCTGATATGTATTGTATGATTTCTGTGGAAATTTATTCATTCACTTGTGGAATCACTATTCAGACCAGCTATTCTGCAGACAATGACTAGGCAATGTGAATAATGTGCTAAAAACAAAATTTACCTGAGATCTTATGATGGAGAAATAAAATAAGCAAATATTATCACACTCATATAGCATGTCACATAGTGACAAGTAATAAAATGAAATGAAAACATGTAAAATTGAGAGGTTCACAAAAGGTGCTCAATGTTCAGGCAAGACTGACAGCTGGGGAAACATTTGAAGAGAACTCAACATAGAAGGCAGGAGCCACAATGTTATCAGATATATATGACAAGCAGAGGGTATTTCCAGGGCAAAGGCCCTAAGGAATGGGATTCATTGAAACCCAACAAGGAAGGCAGAGTGGCAGGGGATGAGTAAAAATGAGAGAGATGAAAGACAGTGTGTCAGAGAAGTTTAAGAACAAGGTGGCCTCACGATGATGAAACTTGAAGACACAGAGAGTCCATTATCTACATGTTGTGCTTCTTGCACTTTATTAAGTTGGTTGCAAAGATGTATTTGTAATGGTTCTCCAAAGAAATGAAGCTAGCAGAATATGAAATAGATGGATAGATGATAGATAGATAGATAGATAGATAGATAGATAGATAGATAGATAGATTATAGATAGGTAGATAGATAGATATAGATTACAAATACATATACCTATGTATGTAGATATTTAAAGATTTGTCATAGGATTTAGTTCATGACTTATGGATTGGTGAGTTCAAATTCCACAGATAAGACAACAAGGAATTTGAAAATCAGTGAAGCTGATGTTGAATTCCTCCATAGATCCTGCACAATGGAAATTCCAATGAATGGGATGATGAAATACCAAGGACAAGAAAGATACCCAAAATATACATAGAAATTCTTCTTTCTGCCTAATGAAATCCTCAGTTTTCCCTTCAAGGCTCAAATGCATGGAAGAGAAGACTCCTGTCATTGCTGAAGGCAATATCCTTTGTTGATTGTAGATGCAAACAGCCAACTGCAATCAACTGAATAATGATTTAAACACATCTAGGAAATACCATCACAGTAACAACAATCAGTCCAATGTTTTATAGACAAAACAACAGGCCACACAACCCAGCAAAGTTGACACATGAAATTAACTATCCCCATCCACACCTATAAACTTGTCACTCATATACAAATCCTGAAATGATACTTAATTACTAAAAAAATCAATAACATATACATATTTTTACCTAACATGATTCAACTGTCCTGAAAACAACCAGAAATATTATAACACTTTCTCTAGAAGAGGATGCAAGCAAGTAGGACATATTAATTATTATCCTTGATATCTTGTAACTTAAATACTATGACATAAAATTCATGCAATTTATTTTATATGACATAGGATTAAGGAAGGTGAGAAAAACAAGGATATTTTCTTTATATGTATTTACAAACATATTCATAACAAAGCATGGAAGAAATAACCATTCCACTCCTTATTTCTGCAACGGGTTATGTTTTCATAAATCTCTTCCTCTACTCATCCTATATTCGTTGTACCCTCAGCAAGCACTTCATCTAAATCATGGCTATTTGCCTGGTGTGGTGACCCAATTCTTCACTTGTGAAAAGATAGGGCTATTAGTAGTCTGTCTGGGTTCATTTTTTTCAGTTTTCCATTGACTTTAATCACAGGGCATGGCAGTATTGAGAGATAACCTAAGAGATCTCCTATATTCCAAGCAAAGTCTTCTTTGCCTACATCACATAGTAGCAGTTCTATTTCCATTTGAAATCATATCATTCACTGAAACCAGTACAGATTATTCTTTCTTTCTCTGTTGATTCAGAGGAATGAAGAGCCCAAAGTGGTCCATTGACATTCTTCTTTTCTAGTTTGATGAAAACATTGATTTGTCTCCTGGTGGGAGCACTCTTCCTTTTAAAAATGAGACATCTAGACCAGCAAAGCATAAGGATGAAGACACAGGAAGAAAAAGTTTTCTAATGAAACACTAGGGGTAATAGTGTGTGGTCCTGTTCCATTTCCATACCTTGATTGCTGGTATGCTCTAAATCAACATCCACTCTATTGTGTTATGGGAAAAAATACACAATAGAGTGAATGTTGACTTGAGCATATACAGCCTCCTGGAGAACATTGCCCCAGTACTGCAAGGTATTGCCACTCAGCTACTAGAATAATCAAGTCTTCTAAAGGCAATTCCACTGTTGTATCAATCCATATGCACCAGCATGATAGAGAATATTGAGACAAGTGAATTCCATGTGACCATTCCCACATTTCCTTTGCTGTGAAGTGAGTTCTCTGATCAGAAGCAATGCTTGGTGTGATACCATGATGGTATTCTTTAAGTACAGGTATGGTAGTTTCACAGAAGCACTGTATGCAAGGAAGAAAGATTCATATCCAGAGGATGGATGTATTTGTGTAGGAAAATAAATACAGCCCCTTCCATTATGAAAGCTGTTCAATGTATATAACCTATGATCAGGTAAGAGGCTGCTTCCACTGGGAAATGGTGTCATGTCAGGGACCAAGTGTGGGTCTCTGCTTCTGGCAGATTGGACACTCAGCAGTGACTGGTGAGGGGAAGTCCATGTTGCTGAGCCCATGCATAACCTCCATATCTACCACCATGGCCACTTTGTTCATAAGTGTGTGGTATTGTCATATATGCTAACTCCATTACCCTTTCCAGCCGACTGCCAATAAACACCTCTCAAGGGAAAAAATAAACCTCAAAAGGAGGGAACTTATCCTTATCTATAGAGGATAGCAAAGCTTTGCTCCAAATTCCTAAGGGTCTGCATTGTGATTCTCTCTTAGGGTTATGCCAAAGGTTACATACAGCCTCTCTATTTGCCACTGAAACATCCATCACCATTCCATCTCCCAGATGATTGGGGCCAAATAGCAGAGCAGCTTGCATGGAAACTTAAAATAGTGAGGAGCCTCCTCTTGTCCAAGTCATCGTCCATAGCTAGAAGCGTTTCAGGTCACTTGGTAAATGGGCTGATATACCACACCCAAATGAAGAAGATGTTGCCTCCAAAATCCAAAGAGGCCATATAGGTGATTTGCCTCCTTTTTTTTGTTAGAGGAACCGTATGTAGCACCTTAATTTTCACCTTAGAAGGGGTATCTGGAAATGACCCGTACCTCTGGACACCTAGATTTCACTAAGGTGGAAGTTTCCTGAGTTTTTGTTGATTTTTCCTGCCACCTTCTGACATGCAAATGCTTTACCAGGAAGTCTAGAGTAGTTGCTATTTCTTGCTCACTAGACCTCATAAACATAATGTCTTTAAAAGAATGGACCACTGTGATGTTTTGTGGGAAGAAAAGGTGATCAAGTTACTTAGAGTTGATTGTGAAATAAGCCTGGAGTGTTATATACACCTGAGGTAAGACAGAGACAATGTATTTCCTTTCAGCATTTCCAGGTGAAAATCAACTATTTCTGGTGATCTTTACTAACAGGTATAAAAAAAAAGAATTTGCCAGATTTTTAGCTACATACCATGTATGTTAGTTTTCCAACTTCTAAAACAAGTACCATAAAATGGGTTGGCTTGAAAAATGGGAATTTATTGGCTCACACTTTTGAGGCTAGAAGTCCAAAATCAAGTCATCAACAAGGCAACATTTTGTCATTGAAAACTGTGCAGATCTGGGGATGGCTGCCAGCAATTCTTGGGTCCATGGTTTGTCTCTCAAATAGCAGTGCACATGATGACATCATCTCCTTTCTTTTCTAGTTTCCTTTTCCTACCAGCCTTTTCCTGTGGGTTTCTCTCTGTGGCCTTCTGTATAAGGCCTCCAGTAACAGGATTAAGACTTATCGTGATTCAGGTGGCTAAATCTTAAGTAAAAATAACATCTTCAAAGTCCCTATTTACAATGGGTTCACACTCACAGGTATGGATTAAGATTAAGAACATGTTTTTCTGAGGTACATAATTCAAACCAGCACTCTAGTTACCAGTGCTTGTGTTGATTTAGTAAAACAATGATACCACTTCTGAATAACAGCTGCAATTGGAATCAACACCTGGTTAAGTTCATGACAATCTGCTGTCATCCTCCAAGATCCATCTGCTTTCTGCAAAGACCAAATAGATTTGAAGGGGATGTGGTGGGCATCACTAACCCTTCATCCTTCAAATCCTTCATGTGGTACCAGTCTCTGAATTCCCTCTAGGAATCCACTATTGCTTTTGTTTCACAATTTTGCTTGTTAGAAGCAGTTTAAGTGGCTTCCACTTGGCCTTTCCTACCAAAATAGCTCTTTCTCCACAAGCAAGGGAACCAGTGTGGAGATTCCATCCATTGCTGAGTATGATTATTTCAATTTTATATTCTGGAACTGGGGAAATAACCACAGAATGGGATTGGTAACCCACTGGAATCACTGTAAAGACAGACCTGAGCTATAACTCCATTGATAACCTGACCTCCATGATTTTCTTCATTTATTGGGATCCATAATGACATGTTGGGTCTCATGGAATGAAAGTCAGTTCAGAGCCAGCATCTGGTAATCCCTGAAATGTCAGATCATTTCCTTTTCCCCAATGCACAATCACCCAGGTAAAAGGCCCTTAGTTTATTTAGGGATTGCTATGAGGAAGATTAACAATATAATTTGTTTTCAACATAGCAGGGTCTTTGCCCACATGTCATGTTCTTGGCTTCATTCAAAGTGTTCTAGACCTGTAAGCTCTTCCAAATCTGGAAAGTGACTGAGAGGTCATGAATTTGTATTTTTGATTCAAGTTAAGCTTTTGTTCACTGGACCTTGAAGTCTTCTGCTTATAGATATCAAGTAAGAATCTAATAGTCTGTTCATCCATTTCACTTCTAGATAGCCCAAGATCAACTAGCCAATATCACATATGATTTCTGGAAAATGTGCTTATTAAAAATTTATTTTCCTTAAGCAGCTTTAAAAAATTCCAATACTTTCCTCAGATCAAGGTGAATTGTCTTTCTATTAACCCAATCTTAGTAGCTTACACTTTGTTCTGAGCTGCTAGAAGGACAATAACCAGATCATCCCAGTTCTACTTCCAGGAAAATCAGGAATAAGATATCAGAAAACAAATTCTCAGAATGGCTCCAGGAGCATGTTATAGCTCAGTAAATGTGTAACTTTCATCAGTCTGTGAACCGGGACAACATGCAAGAGGTTGGCATGTTTGAGATAAGACAGGAGTAAGAAATTTGCCCACATTCTTCTCATGAGACCCTTTAGAAAAATCCAGCATCATCACTGACATAGCAGGAGTGCATCATGTAGTCATCACCTGATCCTGGAGCTTAAATCACTTTTCTATGCCTCTAAAAACCTTAGCTTCCATTCTCACCTTGAACTGATTTGGGGAAGTTTCTCCCAGTTTCTTGCTTGTGCACATTCAATAAATCACCTTTTCACTGAGACATGTTTCTCCTTTGTAGCACTAAAATGGGAAGGCCCTCCTCTAGGAAATAGCTGTGCTTATGGTAACCCAAGTGTCTGTGAATCAGACAATTCTTATAACAGCTTTTACTCTACTCTCCATTAGGGTAGCCACACCCACAGTGTCTTTGGAGATTAAGTTCTGCCAAATCAGAAACTGATCATCCCCATAGTGTTTAAGGATCCAAGTTCAGTGACAGTTCCCACACTAATTTCTCATTTACAGAAGAAAGTGATCAGAGGGCCCTTCAGGGATAGTGATGGACCTTCTGGACATCCTAGGATGGGTGAGCAGGTCTTACATGATAAATCCACTCTAACATTCCAATCTCTCTAAACCTTTGTATACTCTCTTCTACATTATTCTGGGGCAGTTCTGGCATTTCAGCCTCAATTAATGTATGTTACTCTTTGGTCCATGCTTCATCCAAACACCTGAACAAATAGTTACATTTTACACTTTAAATTACATGATTGAGTCCAGAATCTCTGTTTAGTGGGCCTTTATCAATAAATTCAGACTGATCCAACTTTTCATTCTTTCTACCATTTTCCCCTATCTTTCATATCTATTCTCATACATATTCCACTGTTTACTCTTTATGTTACAATACTCATGCAGTTCTTTTGGAATGAAGAGCATACCTACCCATGACTCATAGGTTGTTCCTCACCTTTTGGGACCTGTTGGGACTTCAGTGTCATTATAGGTCTGGAATAAAAGAAGAATGATGGCTGAGGGTCATGAGAAGAATCAGCTGCATCTTGCAAGCCAACTACTCAGGGCATTCCATTACAGTTACATCTGGTGAAACAGGGATAATAATCTCTGCAGCTGGGTGTGGGAAGGCTGATTCTTCAAGTAGACTGGAGGTCAGGTGACTGATTCCTAAGGGCAGACCTTTACAGGATTTTCTGTCAAAGAACAGTCCCTGCCATCATAACCCATATGGCCCTATTCCAATGTGCAGGGTCCCATTCTTTCCCAATGAATGCTCTCACTTTAACAGCAGACATCCTGAATATTACTAACAGAATTTGCA
>JAKSZT010031697.1:2198728-2242785 GCA_026826555.1 Tolypeutes matacus
CACCGAAACTTTCATGCCCTTCTTTTGATGCTTGAGATGCAAATTCTAAGTCCAGAGTACAATCTTTTCCTGCTCTGATGACTGTGCAAACCTTGCTAAACAAACATGTACCCACTCACAGAAACACACATATACACACAACACACACACAACCATACATCAACAGACACACAGAGACATATACAAAGACAGACACAGACACAGAGATATGGGACACAGTTCTGGAAAGAAAGGAAATTTTTCCTACTGATTCTCTGTTCCCAATAGCCCAGGTTCTGATTCAGAGGAACCCCATTTTTATGATTTCTCCTTCATGCTTTCCACAGATTTAACTTCCTGGTAACTTACCACATCCATTGACTTAAATTTGTTCTAAAGTTTAATACTGAGGTGTCCACCTGGACCAGGTCCCTTAGATCTCTAATATTCTGACATATTCCAAGGTAATACCCACAGACATGGTACTGATTTCATGGAGTTGTGTGCCTTGTCTATAGTGTCCAGATGTCTTTAGAGCTCTTGGGAGCACACCTGCTTGAGGCTGTTTTTGCTTTGTCAGTCAGTAAGATGCCCCTGAAATGTGCATAAGCATTGCCTCTGGAATGACCTCGCAACTCACTTTGAAATCTTTTAGCCAGAAAAACCCTTTTGTATTTAAATTTTCCCCCTTTGGGTCAAGGTTTTTTTCCAAATACATCACTGGTTGGTGGATTGGTAATAATTCCTCAGTGCCAAGGAGTCTCATCCCTAGGATTCATGTCCCAGGCTGGGATGAAGGTGGTGCTCTTATTTGCTGAGTTTGGCTCAGAAAGAAGCCGCTTGTGAGTAATAAGGAGGTTTTCAAAAGGTAATTCTTAGGCAATAGATAGTATTAGATATTATTAGCCTAAGTTTCAATTTTACCTCAATAAGTTTCATAAGTACAAGCAGTAATGCCAAGGACTTGGTGTATTGGTCTGTTTTCTTTTATTAGGCACTGCCTAGGAACTCTAGAGAGTCTTGCCACTTTATTAGAGAATGTAGCATGATTCTCCAGTATGGAAAGTTGATATTTTGTTGGTTATTTTCCTCTATTCACTGATATAATGCGTTATGACCATAAGAACATATTCATATTCCTTACAGGTATGCCCCAGGTGCACCCTTCTCCCCAAATCCTCCACCAATGTCAATCTGCACCAGTGACCTTCCCCTGCCATATTGCCAAAAGAACACACCCATTATAGTTTTCTCAATCAGAGTTCTCTACCTCCCCAGAGTTCATTTGTTCCCTCCTCTAACCCTCCCCCCAGATCTATGGAAAGCCTAACTCACCCCCAAAACTACACTCACACTCACACTCCAACATTGTCAACCCTATTCATGATGCTGGACCACATCACCCCATCTACCTGATCATAGGTTCCACCCAAAGTGAGCATTGCTTCACCACTCTCTACTCACTTTCTATCTTTAAGGAGCCTTGTGTGATGTTCCTTTCATGAAATCTAAAGTGTTGCTCAGTTCAGGTTTCATTTGAACTGCAAATAGACAACACAGAAGAGACACACACATTGGAAAAAAAGAAGGAACTAGAGGCATTAGGTGCTTTCATTTGGCAGGACATGGCCCCATCCTGAATGGTAGGGTTGAGGAGAGATGGTGGAACTTGGAGACTCCAGGGTTATCAACAGGGGCCTCAGGAATTGATGATCAATGGTCTATCACAGCTTCCTTTGCAAGTTAAGATGGGCTACATTACCACTTTGTCCACATGTATGTATAATAAAAGCTTTTTTTCATTTTCTTGTTCCCTTAAGTCATGTTTTTGGATTTTACCTTATTCTAGTAGTTCTATTTTGGAGGCCTTATAATGCATGAAGGCATTCCTTCATGTGCAACAGTCAACAAAGAATAAAGTGCAAAATCATTGGGTGACTATTACAAAATACACATGGCATCTAACTCTTCTTGTAACTCCTTGCAGCTCATTTGTTAGTGGCAAATGTTGCAATAATTCTAAAATGGATCAAGAACAGTGAATCTAGTTTTGGACAGAATTCAGGAGATATTAACAGAAAACCCACTAAAAGAGTAGCATAAAGAAATTTCAGTTTACTTATCCACACATTACAGGTCTAGAGTTAGGCAGTCTAGGGATGGTATGGCAGTTCAGGAAGGTGTTTAAGGATTCAATCTCCTTTCATTGTGGAATAGATGTTGCACTTATAGACATGAAACAATATCATGCTCATGAAGAATGGATTTCAAGGATATAGTACAAAAGGATGTACAAGATGAAACCTTTAAAAAATACTATTTCCTACTAAAACATTTATAAGATCCCTTAGGTCTATAAAACTCTGACATGGGATGTGAATACAATCCTTGATATTACTTCCATAAATTTGCTATTCTCTTCTTTGATAAAAAGGAGAACTATATTCTTTAGATGTAAAACCATGGATGCCATACTACTTTGCTTGATAACACTTTCCCAAAACAATTAAGAATGTCAGGCTTATAACTAAAATTACTACTTGTCACTTTGTCCCTCATTTATAAAATGTTTGCTTATTATAAGAAATAAATTGAACATCAGTCAATGATATGTGGGCAAACAAACAACATGATGATGATGGACAATGTCCATCACAAAATACAAAGGGTATCTATAACTGCAAGCAAAACAGTTCCTTCCATCTGCCTCATATGTTCTAAGCCCTCTCTCAATCTGAAACAGATCAGGCATCACCATCCCAAAATTCTCAAAATTGAGGAATGAACAAACATAAGGAGAGTATTCAACCTTGGACCAAAGTAGGCTTATTATCATTGTAGTAAAAGAAGAACTTGTTACATTGATATAAAAATTGTGTTTATCACAGGTTCTTAGGAGAGGTGGAGAGATCAATAGGTGGAATATAGGGTATTTTTAAGTCATTGTGGAATTCTTCTCTATTATTTTGCACCATACCACACTCATGTAAGATGCTGTTAATAGGGAAAATGTGAGAAGGGGAGGGGGTGAGGTATATGAGAATCCCTAATAGTTTTGATGTAACTTTTCTGCATTATAAACTTTCTTTAAAAATAAAGTTTAAAAACTGCTTGGTGGAACACCCCCCCCACCAACTCCCAAGATTTTGCTAAAAACCCATTAGAGTACATGAAAGAGAACAAAATATGTGGAACAAATGCCAGTTGTTTCGCCAAGGTTACCCTGGGATAGACTATGTCCATAAAAGCCAAAAAGTGTACAACAGCCCAGGTAGAACAAGCAGAGATCAGCACAACTCAACACCATAGATTAAGCTACCATATTAAAAGCAATATATTAAACTCATTTTGGGGATACTTTTCAATGCAGCACTAGGTGATTGATACAATAATCATTGTGAACAGAATTGAGGGCATTAATAACAATTGCTCCTTACTTTAAGTCTTCTTTTGGATATTGGATAATAGCTTTCATGATCATTCTGTTATTCAAGAATACTTTGGATAACTAATAATTAAATATGACTACCTTTGCCAGTCCTTTTCAGGTAAGCAGATGTAGGAAGGAAATGAAAATTTATTCAGGAACACCTTGTCACCCTACTCCAAACCTTTCATTCTAAGAGGTATTATTGCACAGAATTTCAAATTCTTCATATGTCATCTTTTTATCATGAATATTGATTAGGGCTTTGAATATAAATGCCCCAAAATGGGTTTAGAGTTAATAAATAAATTGTTCACTGATATGGTCTTTACAGTTTATGATGAAACATAGAAAAAAGAAAGAATTTTGGGTAGAGGAACAGAAGGAGTCCTATTTATTTACCAATAAAATAATACAGAACTTGCCGTCCAATCCTCCACCCTTTACATAAAGTCCTATACACATGAATGTCAAGATTACTTACTTAATGAGAGCTTATAAATAGTTCAAAACTGTTTTTTTCATTAGTAATACAATTTATGATTGAATTGTTTACTTCACCATATTTAAGTTCATAACTGTCTAAGGTAAGTTTTGGTTCCATGGAATGTCCATACTCACAATTTCAGGCTCTGAGCATTTGATCCCTGTAATCATAGGCAATTATTTCAGCCCCAAGAAAAATGACCTTTGTATGTCTTTCCTAGAAAGAATCGTTTCAGAGCCCCTTTATGTCTTTATTCCTCTGATTGTAGATGATGGGTTTCAGCATGGGTGTGACCATGGTATACATCAAAAAGGTGGGAGTATGTGCATTGAGCATAGCAAAAAAACTCACATACACACCTTTAATCATACAGTAAAATAAGGAGACAAGTGAAAGGTAAGACCCACAATTGGAAAATGCTTCATACTTCCCTTCAGAATGATGATATGACTCATAGGTAGGAAACAATCTTACAATAATAGTAAGAGATCCCAGTGAGGGGAACACCAGGCAGCAGGCTATCAGCAAAATACATCACTGAATCATTGATGAAGTTGCCACAACAGGCAAGTCTGACCATCTGATTAAAGTCACAGAAAAATTTATGGATTTCCAAGTGTGTACTGAAGAACAGCTACAACACCATTAAACTTTGTATAAAAAATACAGTATAAACATGATCAAGGATAATAAGACCAGCAATATACTTAAATGTATTTGATAGGCAAGGAAACGTTATCTCAAGTGTTGAGTAAATACTCTTGGAAAATGTAGGGGACACTTGCATAATGTTATACATCTTTGTTTTGTAAGTTCACAAATTTTATTATGCACTTATTGTTAATGTATGTTTATGTATGAATGATATAAAAATAATTATTATAACAATAGGGTAGGTTAGGGAAAAAATAAAACAAATGTAGGATACTTTGGTTAGTAGTAATATTTTGAGGATGATCTTTCTTCATCTGTTAAAAATATTTCACAACAATGTAAGGTATTGGTGGTGGGGAGAAGTATGAGAGCCCTGTATGAAGTTATACATGTTTAGTAAATTCACAAATTTAACTATACACTTATGGTTTATCTGTGTTTATGTATGAGTGATATACTCCAATAACTTTTTTAAATAAAAAAAAATTCTTGAAGAGATCAATGAACTGAAGATCATAGCCAAGGAGAAAACACAGTGTGGAAGGGTATCCAAGGGAAGGGATAAACTTAGGTGCCATCCAAGGATCTCCCAAGGTATAAAATTAGCAGAACTTATTTTCTATTTTGGCCAATTCATGCATGGCAACCAAATTGTGCAGAGATTAGAATAAGAATGGGACAATTACTTTAATTATCATGTAGAAGAAATAAACTTTTTTAGAATTTAGAAAAGGTAACTATGGGGAAGCGGCTGTGGCTCAATCAGTAGGGCTCCCGTTTACCATATGGGAGGCCCCGGGTTTGGTTCCCGGGGCCTCCTGGTGAAGGCAAGCCTGCCCGCACGGCGTGGTTAGCTGACCCAGCGAGCACAAGCAGCAAGGGGGGGATAAATGAATAAATAAATAAAATCTTAAAAAAAAAAAAAAGGTAACTATGCCCACACCTCCACTCACTTACAGCTTAAGTGTACTAAGAAGAAGGGAATTCCACTGTGTCCTACAAAGAATGTCTGAACCCACCTCCCTGCTCATCCTTGAAGCTGAGTTAAATGATCATCACTCAGAAGGGAAAAAAAAAAACATGGAAAATGAAGCTCAAGGAAGACCATCTGAGCATCTGCTCTGGGAAACTAATACAAAGGCAGGCAGAACTCTCAACATGATCTCTGATGGGACAAGCAAAATGGTAAGTCTATCCACTTAAAAAGTACACAGAGTAGTAGAGCTCCCTCTACCATCTTCTCTACCTCTGTGGTGTAGAACAAAGTATCTTTCTTAGTGAAAACTGACCTTTTCTTCAGTCTCAATATCTTTTAAGTGTTTCTTACCCAGATTTCTTAGGTGTTTTTTGTAGCCATTAAAAATGCCTCATTCTACCACTCACAGATCCTCATGTCTCAATATCTTTAAAATATCTTTCATTCATTCACTCATTCATTTATTCATTCATTCATTCACTCAAAAAACCTTTTGGGCTTCAGTGAAATCAACACTTGCAAACCTCTCACACATTGTCTAACTTCAGTGACTTAATATTACTCTGCCACACTTTTGTAATGGGGATATCTGTGATTATGAGGACTAAATTACTAGAGTGTCTAAAACCTACTGAACACCACAAGTGTTCATTATGTAATTGTTGCACCACTTTAAATGTTATCTGTTAAATAGAAAAACTGTTAATGATAACAAAAAGCTAAAGCATATCACACAGCACAGCATATCTCATGGTGGTATCAATAGATTTTAGCTATTTTTACTCTCATTTTTGAAGTATTTACAGATCTACATTCCCTATTCCAGGAGTTTTGTATTTTTGTTATTATTTGAAATGATTTTGCACTGTTTTCAGTATATCTGAATGTTACCCCTTTTGCTCTCTTGCACCCACATATTTATAATTGTCTACTAATGAAAAGAAAGTTTTGAAAAATATAAAAAAAAGAATCCCCATGACCCAGGATCATGAAAATGTTGTTTAACTAGATAGAAATTATGGTAGCAAAACATTTTGAATGATCAAAATATCATTGAATTGTATACTTTAAAATGGCTACTGAATTTTATTTATTTGCTGGTTATCAACTACCCTTCTAGAATCTTACTTTTCAAAAATAGGTATTTAGCTGTCAGTGCATCACCTGCAAATGTGGAAATGTTGCCTTCTCAATACTTAGAGCTTTTGTTTCTTTTTCTCATTTCATTGCACTGGTGGGAACTTCCAGCATGATGGTAAATCATATTA
Organism: Tolypeutes matacus; assembly: GCA_026826555.1. NCBI lineage: Eukaryota > Metazoa > Chordata > Mammalia > Cingulata > Chlamyphoridae > Tolypeutes > Tolypeutes matacus. Next base: position 2,205,520 of record JAKSZT010031697.1, read on the forward strand.
ATGTCGTAGACTGAATTTCTTCTTTAATATTTGAGGGGAGTTCTTCTATTGCTGCTGTCATAGGAATCTACCAGGTCATTTAGGGACATAAGCATTTGTTGTATATTTATTTCTTTTCTTGCTGATTTAGCTGTTATTCTCCATCCCAAATTGACTTTGTGCACATATTTTCCATATATGGGTTCAGTTCCTGGAGATTTTCAAATTTTGATATATATAAGATTATCTTCCCAAGTTTAGCAATTTATTACATCTGTGGTGATTTGTCTCATTCTTACTTTTTTGTATTTCTGTTCAATCTCTATTTACATTTCCACAGGAATACACTTTTAATTTTCTCTATTGACTTTTGCCAAAGAATTTGCTGTGAGATTTCTTTTTCAGAAAGGATTTTTCATCCTTTTAATTCATTAACTATAGGTTTTAGTTTTACAATTTATTTTTATTATCATCAAATTTTAATTTTCATTTCTTTAGGCTAAAATATACATGTGTTCACTTGCAGTTTGAAAAATATAGTGGACAGAAATAAATCTAAAAATCAAGACTAACTTTAAAACTTAGAGATGATCACTTTTTAACAATTTAGTGTAGGCTGGGGCAGGTTTTTTATTTTGAGTATTGGCAAATATGGGTTTCCCTGTAAATGGTCTGTGGTCTAGTTTAACTTCATCATTCCAGAGCAGCAGACTAATTATCCATTTAGAGCAGTATATGACAGTGTTCGTTTCTCCCATCCAATAGAATTGTACATTCTTACATTTTTAAAAAAGGATTTTTAAATATTCCTTCAATAAAGATGGCATCTTGCATTAATTTCATTTTCATACATTAATAGTATGATGCAAATTTTGCCAAATATTAATACTTTTGTGTATCTCCTTTGTGAATTGTTAATATCCAATATATTTTTATCCCCCAAAAAGAAATAGCCTTTCTGGGTTTCATAATTAGGAGTATAGTAGAGATTATTTTTGCATTTAAATTTTTCTGCATGGAATATGTCCTCACTGAGTTTTTCAATATTATTGTCCAAAGTATCATATTTTGTCTCTTATTTCTACAAAGACATCATATTCAGAAAGAACTATGCCTTTTTAAGAATATATCTATGTATATAGAAATTTATATATCTATATAGTCATTGATATTTTCTTCTAACAGCTATTAATTTCTCTTCTTCCACACTTGTTTGAAATTTATTTGGGAATACAGAGATACAGTTTAAACTTATGTTTTTCTAAAGTTAAGTCATTGAACATTTTCCCATAACTTTTAAAAACCTCTCTAAGACAACTAGGAATTAAATATACTCAAGTTAAAACGACAAAAAGTAATATATCTTAAATCATGATTAGCAGTAAATGAAATTTAAAAATTCTACAGCTATTCTATTTAATGTCAGAAAGAAAATGATCAATGTCACACTTTCCATTATTCTTAAACTTTTCTGAAATTTCAAACCAGAACAATAAGATCTAAAAGAAAATGGCTGCTGTAAATTATATGAAAAGGCATTATTTATAAAGTATTTGAAGAAAGTAGATGGATTTGAGAAAAATCCAGAGAACAATCATGGCATGATAAATACCAAAATATTCATAATATTTTCTAATGAAATTGCAACATCAGGGTTATAATAGTGGAAAGAATCTCATTCTTTTTAATTCTGAAATTTTTAAAAATTTAAAATAAGTTTTAGATTATATAACTATTACATAAAAAATACAGGGGATTCCCATATGCTCCACCCCATCCCCATCCCACAATTCCCCACATTAACATCTTTCATTACTGTTGTACATTTATTATAATTGATGAACACATATGAAACATTGCTACTAACCATGGACTATAGTTTACATTATAGTTTACATCCTGCCCCACACAATTTTATAGGTTTTGACAAAATCTATAGTGTTCTGTATCTGTCATTGCAATGTCATGCAGGACAATTCCAATGTCCCAAAAATGCACCCATGTTATACCTCTTCTTCCCTCTCTTTCCTCTCAGAACACTGCCTTCAAATCAATGACAAAAGGTCTTCCATTGCTAGAATAATAATAAAGTGCTTTGGATATTTATATTCCAATGAAAACCTGTAGCAGTTTGATATTACTTATGAATTCCAAAAAGAAATATAGACTTATTTGTAAACTGGTCAGTTCCTCTGGCATGGTAACCTTTTGATTGTGTTAGATTCAGCTGAGACATCTGATTAAATTATGTTAAGATTAGGGCTCTGATCCAACCATGTCATTAGAGTGCAACTCAGGCTGGAGACACAGTCCTTTTGGGGATAAAACAGACTTTCACATACAAGTAAATACACAGAGAAGGAGAATACAGAAGCAGAAATGCAGGAAGAGAGAGTGCTCCAGAGACATGGCCCCTGAAAGAGAGATGAGCAAGATAGTCTACAACTGACCATGTGGAAAGAACAGAGCAGCTGAGCCCAGAAAGGAATGAGCCCTGGGGAGAAAGAGGAGACTTATGCCTGCCCACAGCTGAGACAGGAAGAAGCTGGGTCCATGAAGCCTTAAGAGGAAAGAAGAAGACTGAACCCTCACAGACATTGCCTGCCATCTTGCTTTAACACATGGCAACAAAGTTTGGTGAGGAAGTAATTTTGAGTTGGAATCTTTAGGGCCTTGTAATTGTAAGCTTCCACCCAAATATGTACCATCTATAAAAGCCAACAGTGCTTCAGTACTTTGCATCAGCACCCCTTTTGGCTGACTAATACAAAACCCCTCATTGCTCATTTGATTAAAATATTTTCTATATGAAAAAATGTTTTTTCAACTCACAAAATAGCCATATATTTTACAAAATCCTGCAAGATTCTGATGGCTTTAGTAACAGAAAGCCCTTTATGGCCATGGGAAGTAACTAAATAAATAGAATTGTTATCTCATTTGTCAAAGGGAATGAGTATCCAAGGTACTTAACTATTATTCCTTTTTGAAAAGGAATTCACAAGTCAATGTAGTTATGTATTATTTTGACAAGGAGGAGGGGTGATGTAAAGAAGTCAAGTGTTCTGCCTCTTTACTCAATTTTCCAATTCGGAATGCAGTTAAATGTAGATATAATTCAAACAATGCACATTAATAAGCATTGATTAGGTTTCAAGTACCTCAAAATGTCTACTGCAGATGTTCAAATTATTTTCTTGTGTCTCCTTACAATAGGCATATAACATAAATATTATTATTTCCATTTAAATTTGAAGAGAAAACAATTGAGAGATGATCTAAACTAACCCAAAGTAATTTATAATTTGTGGGAGAAGAGATTCAAATGCACATTTGTCTGAATCCAAATAAAATATCTTTTGCCTCTGTTTGGCATATTATACTTTCATCATTATTGTGAAACTCCTTATGATTTCTTTGTCACCCTTTCTTACCTTCAATTGGTTGTAAGACCTGGGTTGAAAATACTTTGCCTTAGAAGTGCAAGGTACACTAATTGCTTCATTTAATTTCAACAAAGTTTGGATTGGCATCTTTTGAATCTTGATGAAGGAAATTAAAATAGTAAACTCCTCAGAGACAAAAAAAAAAATAGATGAAAAGTTGGCATATGTAAATTCCTTCTGGGTTCTGGGTCTGTCTCATGCCATCTTGGTCTTTCACTCTCCTGTACCAGCACTGTCTCATAGTTTTTCAGACATGGTGTAGGACTTCAGGTCAAAAAAGGAAATACTGCCACTGACATGAATCCAAGACTTTGTCTCTAACCAATGGTCTTTCAAAATTTTTGGTGGAAAGATCATTTTAAGAGTGTGTAATTACAACTGGGAATCAAAATTAATGGTGATTAAGAGAAAGGATTGAAAGTTCCCACCCACTGAAACCTTTAAAACTGTGGTAGGAAACTCATAGAGAATTAATTATCAGAGCAATATTTTTATTTAGTCGGAATTACTGCTAATGTCACACATTAAAGAGAAAATATTTTAAAATTCAATGTTTAATTAGAGCCTAGTGGCTAGTACTTTTCCATCTCAAATTTTCTGATATAATATTGCAATTATTATTTCATTGATCCTTTCTTCCCCTCATCATCTACTACACTCTAACCAACACCCACACAACACTATTAACAACACCAACAACTTGGTAAGGATTATGCCAAAATTTAGGACACCAAAGAAGAGTAAGATTTTAACAATAATATGAAAAGAAATCTCTTAATTGTGTTTGAATTTCAGCAATTCATCTGCAGGCTTGAACTATATAGTAAACATTTGGCCAGAAAAGAAGCTTTTTAAGCTTACCCAGAACATCAAAACCCAACTTGTTACCACTGGTTTTGGAACTGTTTCCTGGCAGAACTCAGAGACTTGTGTATTACCTTATCCTTCCCTCATATATTTCAGAGCCTTCGGGAATAGTGATCTAATTATTTTAAAAATGTGAATTGTTTTTATTACAAACGTTATATGATTTTTTCTTGAAAAACAGGCAAGCAAATAGAACTAAAATGAAATCAAAGTCCATAATTTAAAGATATTCACTGAAAATTTTAGTGCGTATTTTCTTAGATTATTTTCCTATTTTATATAAGAATATATATCTATTTGTATATTATAAAACATAAATATATTATTTTTGCAACAATGAAAATATATAAAATCTACAATTAAACTTTGCTCAATAGTATACTATGAAAATATTTCCAAATTGAGTTCTGATTTTTGATATCTGGATTCCTTTTGAGTTTATCATAAATTCTTTCACCAGTCTCCCATTAATATACACCTAGGTTTTTGGCAACTTTTAATATTGTAAATAATAGTCTGATGAACACATTTCTGCCTTCATCTTTCCTCATTTTTGGGGTAATTTTCTTTGTAGAAACCATTAGAAAAGGAATTTCTGTTTAGAGTGTGCACATATTTTAAGACTTCTGACAAATATTTCCAATTTATCTTCCAATATTGCTACTATATTTTATATCCCCCTTAGTAATGATTGCTACCTACTATTTCCACATACTTTCTTTATCAGGGGTTATTATTTTTAATATTTGAAAATGGTTGGTGAGTGCATTGATTGAAGGCCAAAGGTGTTTTTAAATAGGCTAGTTTGGGGGATTGAATCATGGCTCCCCAAAATGATGTTCAGGTCCAAACCCCTGGTCCTGGTTATGTGTACTCATTTGTAAACAGAATCTTTGAAGATGTTATTAGGTAAGGTGTGCCCAATTTAAAGTGGGTAGGTCTTAATCCTATAATGCTGAAGTCCATAGATGCAAAGGAAATTAGAAAGAGAATGGAAGCCATGGGGAGCAGCCAGAAGCAGGACATCAATAGAATGCAGACGAGGAAGGAGAAGACATCATTATGTCCATTGCCATGTGACAGAAAAGCCAGAAGCCCCAAAGGTTGTTGGTTAGCAGGAAGATACCTATCTCCTGAGGGAGCAGGCTTGTAGTGTCTGAAATCATGAGCCAATAAATTCTTTTTCAAGCCAACCCTTTATGTGTTATTTATTTTGACAGCTGGGAAATTAGTACAGGCTAGTTATATTCATATTTTTCCTTTTTTTGTAGTCTTCACTTTGTTCTTAGTGATTTATTAGAGTTCATAAAAAAATCATTGGGTCTATTAAACTTTACCTTTGATGTTTGACTTTTTATTACCAAGTTATAATTTATTTATTATTTTATCAAGGAGTTTCCTAGCGAAGGAAGGCTTTAATTTTCATGGGGAATCAAATTTTGTTCATATGTGCTTATGTGGCTTATGCATTTCATGCCATCCTAGAAAGATGTTATAAAATCCATGGTTATAAAATTCATGGTTATATAAAGAGTTATCTTTTTTTTAGAAATTTGTGAAATTGGATGACATTAATATCTTTGTCTAAAATCAATTGGTTACAGATGCAAGGGTTTTTATCTGAACTATCAATCCTATTACATTGGTCTATGTTTTTATCATTCTATCAGTTCTGGACCCTTTTCATGACTGTAGCTTTGTAATAAATTTTGAAATTAAAATAGCAAGTCATCCAATTTTGTTCTTCTTTTAGAATTTTTTTTTTTTTTTTGTAATTTGGGACTTTTTGCAATTCCATATGAATTTGAAGTTCACCTTTTTCTTTTCTGAAAAAATAAAAGAACATTGACTGGGATTGCATTAAATCAGTAGATTGCTTTGGACTGTCTTGATGTCTTAACCATAATAAGTCTCCCAAATCTTAAGCATGGGATGTTGTACAATAATTTCCTTAAAAGAGAGCAATAGTAGCTAACTAATCTTTTACTGGAGTCAGATAAATATTCTGGAAAATTTAAGCTGAGATTGAAAGGATGGCCATGATTTACCTAGGTAAAAAGGGTAAAAAATATTTGCAGCTGATGGAAAGCTTATACAAAAGACCCTGGTGAGAAATATCTTGGTGTCAATGGAAAACTGAAATAAGACCTATCTGTTTGAAGCAATACCCATACCACACCCACTTATCAACCTAAACCTGGGTGTACTATTCATCCTAGCCCTCTCTGTAGTAACGAAGTGGGAGGAGATGTTAGACAAGCTGGGGGAATATACAAGGTGTTATTGGTTAACTATGAAATTTATCCCAATGGAAATAGAGAGGAACTGAATTGCTTTTAGCAGGAGAATCATGTGCTACAATTTATATTTCATAAAGACTATTGTAGCTGCTGTGTGAGGATGGATTGGGGAAGGAGCAAGAATAGAATAAGAAAAACCCAGAAAGAATCTAGAGTTGTGACTTAGGCTATGGAAAGAAATGCATTAATGCATAATGAATTGGTAATAGATTGTATGTCTGAGGTTGAGGGCCTGGGATAAAGCCCAGGGATGACTCAAGAATGACTTTCCAAGCACTGGCTTAAGTATCAGGGGTAGTGATGCCATTTTTGTTAAGCCTTGGGACCCTTGGAAAGGAAAGGAGGTAATAGGCTGGTCAATATCTAGAAGTTTTTTTAATAATGGCCTAGGCAGCATGTAATTCATTTGGAAGTCATTGAATCATGAAATTTAGCAGGATTCCATGTATAGTTTAGAGTAGAATGAACACAAACCATAGTGGGAAAGGCAAATGGAAAGAGAAGGCAACCTGGGTAAATGAAAGGCCAGTGTAGAGAGATATTTTGTTTGAAATTGGGCAGCTACTTCAGGGTTTCAGCTTTACTTCAAGGCCAAAATGCATGATAATGAAACAGGGGCAGGTGGGAAACTGGGCATTATCAAGTGCAGCAGAAGAAGATAAGGGAGTAGAATTAAGCAAAAGGGCAAATAGATACCTAATTGAATCCCACTTCAGAGAGAAAGAGGGCTACTGCCAAACAAGTGACGACAAATTCCTAGGCAGTATTACTTCTAGCATTTAAGATGAAGACCATCAGATGATTGTCTTTTTCTACAGAACCTTGGTAATAAAGCATTTATTTCAATTCCCTTATTCTTGAATCCAATGCCAACATTTTTTCTTATTTTTATGTGTTATCCCTTTGTATTTTGTAATTAACCTGCTCTCTGAGGTTGCAGCCAAAAAAAAAAAAAAAAAGATAAATCTTTCATAGTCTGAAAAGTCATCACAATATATCTACAGGTGGATTGATTTTTATTTAATCTGCTTAGCATACATTGGACAATTTTAAGAAAAACATTGAGGTCACATTTTGGAAATGTCTCGTCCATTATTTCTTCTAATTTGGATTTTCTCTTATTCACTCTATACTTTAATTTTGAAACTTCTTTAATGACTGGAATCTTTCAAGATAATCTATATAACTCTCATTTCCTTTTGCATTTTTCATCTCTTTCTCACTGATTTCTGATTCTAGGTAAATTCCACAATTCTAGACCCAATTGCAAATCTTCTGATTATTATGTTCAGTCATGTATAACATATTTATTCTTCATATTTAAACTGTATAATTTATTTCAAATCATCTAGACATTGTTTTCATGATACTTATTTTTTCTTCATCATATATCTCTGTTCTTGATTTATGACTTTTTATTTCATAATATTTGGTTCTTTTTGCACATAATATTCTTACTTCTTTGAGGAGCTTAAATACACTTCATTTAAATTCTTTATGAGATTCATCTATTAATTAAATTCTTTCCTGAGTGATTCATCTCCCATTTGTTGTCTGCTGAAATGACTTTATTATTATTAATTTCCCTCATGTGCACTGGAATATTAATATGCTACTTTAGTTGAATTAAAGAGTTTTTCTCTTTATCTCCAGGGATCAATCAGGTCTGCTTCCACTAGACTCTAGGAACCTCTACCCCAGAACTAGGATTTCTAAAAATATTCAAGAATAGTTTATTTATTTATTTATTTTTAAAGAAGCTTTAGATTATATAAACATTACATAAAAATATTGGATATTCCTATATTTCCCACACCCTGCCCCTCCAACACTCTCCCCCATCAACAACATCTTTCATTAGTGTGGTACCTTTGTTAACAACTGATGACAAGTCTAAGCTCACACAATTAAAATTCTAGCTCATACCAGATTCAAGGGACCTCAAGATGTATGGCTTCCTCTCAAGTTCTTAGGTCAGTCCAAATGCATTTCTACATATTCATATAACATCTTTCACAGCTCCATGTCACAGCTGGAGTCTTGATCACGCATCCTACATTCATCCATATATTCCTTCTTTAGCTTATCTAGAACCAAGCAACCATTTCTTTTTGGGGAAGTAGAATAAGTAAGGTTTCAGCTACCAAACCAAGAATTAAGAAGAGAAGAAATGATTTACATGGAAGGTCATATTTGGTTTATCATGAATTGGATAAGGAATCATTGCTCCTCAAAATATCACTAGAAAAGGGACAGTTGGAAATGATTTCAGTTTCCTTTTGTGAGCACAAGAATTTGGAATGCTTGGATGACAAAGATCCCAGTAATCTTCAGCATAATTTTCATCTCAGCATATCTTTGTCTCCATATCCTCAAATATTGAAATGACCCTATAAGCATCTATGATTGCATTAAAACCACAATGGAGCACAAGTGACTTATGATTGTCACTCCTACCTGGAAGGGAGAGAATAAAATCCTTATTGTCTGTTTAGGTTGTCTATTTCTTTCTGGTGTTACATTAGCTCTGACACATAACCTCAGGGATCATTAACCAGCACTAATCAGAGGAGGTAAGATTGAGGGTGGTAGACTATAAATTTATGTGGTATTCCCAAAACATAGACATCTCTGACTTGATCATTGCCTCACTTGTAACCTCTATGTGCACATGTGATGGGGACATCTTTAAATTCCCTTCCAAGTTAGTTGCTATAAGCCCTTTATTTTTTTCTCCAGGGTAATAGAAATCTGTAGTTGTTGTGTGTGTCATAGATGTTTGATGTGGTGGAGAGTATATGGGGTAGTTCCAGCTACTATTCTCTGCTTTGGGGTGAGAAAGGACAAGAGTTTCCCACAGAAGCCTATGTTCCCAAAAAAGTGCAAATATTAGAGGAAGCCGATCTGTAGGTGGAGAAATTGATCACCACAACCTGTGGATCTATGGTTTTAGAATGTGTTACAAGGGCTGAGGAGTAGATAATGGTACCAAATATTAGGAATTCAAAATGCAACTCTATTTCTGTATTGATCTTAAATTACTGATTTGCAGTTTTTAAATTTAGCATGACTATTGCTTTCCCAGGCAGGGACACATTGAATTTTGGGTGTTTCTCATCACATGAATGGTAGGCAGATCTACCTCTGCCATATGAGCATATTGTTTGGCTACCCTGGGACATAGGTGTGTGAGACTTTCCATCTCTATGTTGGACCTTGGAGTGCACAATTCAAGGATGTTCTTGGCTAAACGCTGACTGGCATGAGCCCTTTTTTTACATAGTATTCTTCTAATGCAATAAACAATAGTCCATGAATGGCTTTAGCTTATTGGCAAGGGTTAGGACTAACCCTGGGGTCTTGTTATCCATGGATTTGATGAAATCATAGCACCTAGGGTGAGGAGGATGATATTCAAACATATTTTTTAACTATTGTGTTTCACCTGGGCATAGGGCCTCAGATGCAGAGCCCCAGGGCAAAAAGTGATAGAGATCCCACTATTTTCTAGAGAATTTGGAAAAGCTTAGCTAAAAAAACAAACAAACAAACAAACAAACAAACAAACAAACAAACAAAAAAAGGTTATTGTCGCCATTATTTTGACTTTCCAGTTCATAACAACATCATATATACATATAGATAAACATATATATCTGCTTGAGGCTGCAGATTCCATTTCAGCTCTACCTGCCCCATACTTTTCACACACTTAAATCATTAACTGAAATTCATAGAGATACTTCTGAGATGTACCCTTTGAATTTCTTTTTCTTGCTCCTAAAGCTTCCCCTTTCTGCATGGAGATTAACTCATCCCAACTGCTTCCTCAGAATTAAATCCAGTGAATTAAGGATGGAAATCTGATTATTGGTTGGTTTTTTCCCCTTTATACATTTCTAAGAAATGAGAGGATCACCTAGTCTATCAAGGAAACCTGTTTGAAGCAGTAAGTGCCTTTTTCATTTATTTTCTGCTTAATTATTTTGACGAATGCTGCCTTGGCAATTTGCAGATGGCTACTCCACATGACTAGTCCCTCTGTTCCCACCTGTTCCCCCTAATCCCAGAATGTCCATAATTTATTGTTTCTCTTCCCACTGGATATTTTTCTTTCATTTACTCCTTTTAGTTCTCATTACCATCACCTTTTCCACTGCTGGAATGTAAGACAGCCTTCTTTACCATATTCCACTCTCCTTGGCTTTCCTCCTCCTTTTGGCTGACACAAGCAGTGGATGAAGTGATATTCCTTAGAAACACATTCCACTGACTTTGGGGCTTTGGTAAGAGGTTACAGAAAAATGACTTCTTTCCAAATCAAGTATCTGGTGATGGTTCTTTCCTCATGGGTATAATTGCTAATATTTCTACAAAGATGCCACAGGTATCTGGATCCAACTTTCATGGAGAGACTTCTTACTGTAGACATCTGGGTACTTTTTGAAATATCTCTATATCATAGCCTGCCAGGGATCCTCCATGCCTCCTTGAAGTGACTGCAAGGTCAGGTATAAGAGATGAATGACCTATGAGATATTTAGGACTCCAGCTTGACTCTAATTCACTTGGGCATTTAACTACCTCTGTTTTTAGATTTCTGTGAATGCCAGTTCTATATCTAATTGTATAATTAATAAAGTAATGAAGTAAAACTTCAGGGTAATACATTCCAACAAAATTGTTTAAAAAAAATTTAGGGGATTCCACCAGATAATCTTTTCTAATATGAGAAGAAGGGATTTCATTCAAGAAAATGGTGGCTGCCTGCTTTTTGGAAAGTGATTCATTGGTTTTGAATTAAACAGTCTATGTTCTCATTTTGAGTGGATTTTTGTCTTTAATTATATTAAGAAAATACTCTTCTCCTTAACTAATATTTTCAGTTAGAAATAGATGTTTAATTTTCTCAAATGCTTTATCTACTTCTATGAGTCTATTTTTTCAATAGTTTCATGAAAGTGAGGACTGACAGTAAACAATTACTAATTGCTAATAGTCTATTTAAGATGTTTTCAGTCTTATTTTCTTATTGGTGTTGGTCATGGTTATGATGTTTCTTCTGTTTCTTTATTGTAGAGGTTTCCCATTAGGTAATTAAATTTATTTTTGTAACGCTTGCACTATGCTTTTTCCTTGAAAAATATGTTTACAAGACACTTAAAAAAAAAAAAAAGAAAACTTGAAAGCCATAGTATACAATTAAGTATAAAGATTCTTGAGGCAGATAATAACCAAAATAAATCACAGGTAGGTATATTTATATCAGACAAAGTGCATGAGGACAAAATGCAGCATTAGGAATCAAGTGATAAATTCATAATGATAAAAATGCTAAATTCATAAAACTGTATAGCAATTGTCATTTATTCTTTGAAGATTAATAGTCTCACTTAGATAAAGTAATGATAGAAACAAGAAGGTCTTAAATGTGCCACCATAGTGATAAATTTAGCATTTCTCTCTCAAACAAATAAAACATGTATCTAAAAAATATAAATTGCATTTGGAAAAAATAATAACAAGTTTGATTTATTGAACACATTTGGAAAGCAGTATCCCAGTATTGAAGAATATTCATTCTTCTCAAGTGCACAGGTAACATTAATCAATAGTTGGTAGGGTGTTAATCAAGCCTGAGCAAAAGGACCTTTGAAATAAATACAAAAGACTTTTATTTAGGAATTTCAGATGCCAGGCAATAAAATAAAAGGAATTTCCTTTGGCTTGGTAGATGATTTCTTAATAAATAAAGTGGAACTGTGCATAAAGCTGCAGGAAAGTCAAAAAGAATAAAGATTATTTGTAGGAAGTACTTCTGAAGTTCTTGATTAATTATTAATATTAACAGAAGTATTACACTTTTAATTAAGAATTTAATAATAGACTTTTTAGAATTTAGGATGTTATTCCTCTTAGATTCCTAGTGTTTCCAGTCATTTTAGGTATATTTTAGGTATATTAATCCCTTCATCATTTTTCTTCTCTCAAATGTTTGTGCCTTGTATGATTCCTCCTTTACTGGAGCTCCTTTTTTTAAATATTATTATTATTATTTAAAAGATCCTTAGATTACATAAATGTTACACAAAAGATATAGGGATTCCCATATGCCCCACTCCCCACACCTCCCACAACCTCCCACATGAACATCCTTCATTAGTGTGGCACATTCATTGCAATTGATAAATGCATGCATCCTCTCTCTCGCTTCCCTCAGAGCCCATGGTGACCCCTGGCTTCCCTCCTTGGAAGACAAAATTCATAATTACATGCAATAACACTGAGGTTTGTCCTACCCTATTAGGAACTGCCTATGCTCTCGAGACTCTTGCCTCTCTATTTGTGAACAAATCGGTCCTTCGGTGGATGGGAGTCCAACTCCCTCCCACTCATTATGTGGGTCGCTACCCACTGATACAACACATTATGAGAAAATTATCACTCACACACTACCTAGAAGCCTGCTCTAGGTGCGTCCTGTCCCGAATGTCCCCCATCCAACACCCTAAACCAGTAACCCTTCCTTGTCATATTGCCATAAGAGCATTCCCAACTTTGTACTTTCAACCACTTTCCAGCAAATCCTCAGTGTTCACCTGGTCCTTCTCCCAACCCTCCCACCAGGTCCCTGGACCTTCCAACCCACCTTCCCCTATCTACTCAGCTTTCAAACCTGCACAACCCTACCAAATCATATCACTACCCTCCTGTCATACCCTTTCATTAGACAACAACACATTTTCGCCTTACCATAGATTACATCCGTATGGGTATTGGCTCACAACCTTCTTTTCCCTTTTCATATCCTGTACATCTATCTTCCAGACAATAGCTCTCCGAGTCTGCTCAATTTGTTTAATTCATCTCAGTGAGGTCATGTACTGTTCATCCTTTAATGCCTGGCTTGCTTCACTCAACATAAGGTCCTCAATATTCATCCATGCTATCCTGTGTGCTAGCACTGTATTCCTTGTTACATCTGAGTAATATTCCATTGTATGTATGTACCACATTTTGTTTATCCATTCATCTGTTGATAGACATTTGGATAGATTCCAACATTTGGCAATAGTGAATAATTTCACTTCAATCATTGGTGTGCATATATCTGTTCATGTCTTTGCTTTCAAATTTTTATGGGTATACACCTAGCAGTGGAATTGCTGGATCATATGGCCAATCTATAATTAGTTTTTTTGAGGAACTGCCAAACTGCCCTTGACAATGGCTGGACCATTGTCCACCAGCAGTGGATGAGGTTTCCCATTCCTGTACATCCTCTCCAACATATATATTCCTCTGTATTTTTAATAGCTCCAGTCTAATGGGTGTAAGATGGTATCTCATTCTAGTTTTGATTTGCATTTCCCTAATAGCTAGTGATGTTGAGCACCTTTTCATGGTACTTTTTAGCCATTTGTATTTTTTTCTTTGGAGAAGTGTCTTTTCAAGTGGCTTGACCATTTTTTAAATGGGTTGTTTGTCTTTTCCTTTTTGAGGTGTAGGATTTCTTTATATATGCTGGATATTAGGCTCCTATCAGAAATATGGTTGCCAAATATTTTCTCCCTTTGGGTAGACTGCCTTTTTACATTCTTGGTAATGTCCTTTGAGGTGCAAAAGTTTTTAATTTTAAGGAAATCCCATTTATCTATTTTTTCTTTCACTGCCCATGCTTTGGGTGTGAAGTTCATGAACCCATTTCCTATTACAAGGTCCTATAGATGCTTCCCTACATTATCTTCCAACGTATTTATGGTCTTGGCTCTTATATTTAGATCTTTGATTGATTTTTGTACAAAATGTGAGATGGTGTTCCTCTCTCATTCTTGGATATCAATATCCAGTTCTCCAAGCACCATTTGTTGAAGTGGCCATTCTCTCCCAATTGAGTGGGCTTGATGGCCTGATTGAATATCAGATGAATGTATATGCAAGGATCTATATCAGAACTCTCAATTTGGTTCCGTTGGTCGGTTTGTCTATTCTTGTGCCAATACCATGCAATTTTGACCACTGTAGCTTTGTAATATGTTTTAAAGTCAGATTTGTAATATGTTTTAAAGTCTAATTTCATTTTTCTTTCTCAATATGTCTTTGGCTATTGGGGCCTCTTACCTTTCCAAATAAATTTTGTAGTTAGTTTTTCCATTTCATTAAAAAAAATGCTGTGTTCATTTGTTGCATTAAATCTGTAGATTAGTTTGGGTAGGATTGACATCTTGATGATGTTTAGTCTTACTATCCATGAACTGGGAATATTCTTCCATTTATTTAAGTCTTCTTTGATTTCCTTTAACAATGTTGTGTAGTTTTCTTTATATAAGTCCTTTACATCTTTAGTTCAATTTATTCCTAAGTATTTGATTTTTCTAGTTGCTATTGTAAATGGTATTTTTTCTTGATTTCCTCCTCAGAATGCTCATTATTGTTGTACAGAAATTCTACTGATTTTTGGTCATTGATCTTATACCTGCAACTTTACTTAACTAATTTATAATTTCTAGAAACTTTGTTGTAGATTTCTCAGGGCGTTCTATGTATAGGATCCTGTTTTATGCAAATAGTGAAGTTTTGACTTCTTCCCTTCCAATTTGGATACCTTCTATATCTTTTTCTAGCCGCATTGCTCAAACAAGTACTTCTAACATAATGTTAAATAGGAGCAGTGACAGTGGGCATCCTTGTGTTGTTCACAGTCTTAGAGGGATAGCTTTTAGGATTTCACCATTGAAGATGGTGTTAGCTGTGTGTTTTTTATACATACCCTTTATCATGTTCAGAAAGTTTACTTCTATTCCTATCTTCTGCAGTGTTTTTATGAGGAAAGGGTGCTGTATTTTGTCAAAAGCTTTTCTCTGTCTATAGATATGATCATTTGATATTTTTTTCTCTTAATCTGTTTATGCAGTGTATTACATTGTTTGATTTTCTTATGTTGAGCCATCCTTGCATACCCAGGATGAAACCCACTTGGTCATAATGCCATCAGCAAGTATTTTATTGAGGATTTTAGCATCTAGGTTTATTAGAGAGATTGGACTGTAATTTTCCTTTCTTTTGGCATCTTTGTTTGGCTTTGCTAATTAGGGTAATGTTGGCATCATAGAATGAGTTAAGCAATGTTCCTACTTCTATTTTTTGGAAGAGTTAAAACAGGACTGGTGTCAGATCTTTCTGGAATGTTTGGTAGAATTCATCTGTGAAGCCATCTAGTCCTGGGCTCTGCTTAGTTGGTAGGTTTTTGATGACTAAGTCTAGTTCTTTACTTGTAATTGGTCTGTTGAGCTAATTAATTTCTAATTTTGTAAATGTAGGCTGCTTGTGAGTTTCTGGGAATTTGTCCAATTCCTCTAACTTATCATTCTTGTAGGAATATAATTTTTCAAAGTATCCTCTTATGATACTCTTTATTTCTGTGAAGTTTGTGATGATACACACTTCCTCATTTCTTATTTTGTGTATTTGTGTCTGTTCTCTTTTTTCTTTGTTAGTCTGGCTAAGGGTTTGTCAATTTTATTGATCTTCTTGAAGAACCAGCTTTTGGTTTTATTTTTTTCTAGTGCTTTCTTATTTTCTACTTGGTTTAGTTCTGATGTAATCTTTGTTATTTCCTTCTTTCTGCTTCATTTGGGATTAGTTTGTTGTTGATTTTCCTATTCCTCCAGGTGTGCAGTTAGGTCTTCAATTTTAGCTCTTTTTTCTTTTTTGATATATGCATTTATAGCTATGAAATTCACTCTCAGTACATCTTTTGCAGCATCCCAAAAGTTTTGATATGCTGTGTTGTCATTTACATTCATTTCAAAGAAGTTACTGATTTCTTTTGAGATTTCCTTCTTGACACTGTTTGTCTAACAATGTGTTGTTAAATTTCCATATCTTTGGGTCCAATCTTGTTCTCTGACCCTTACTGATTTCCAATTTCATTCCATTGTTCTGAAGATATTACTTTGTATAATGTCAATTTTCCAGAATTCATTGAGATTTTTTTCTGTGGCCTAGCCTGTAGTCTATCTTAGAGTTAGATCCATGTGCACTCTAGAAGAATGTATATCCCACTGTATATGAGTGTAGTGTTCTGTATATGTCTACTAATTCCAGATCCTTTAATGTATTAACCAAAGTCTTTGTTTCTTTATTGAAACTCTTTCAAGATGTTCTGTCTAATGGTGATAATTGTGCATTAAAGTCCCCACCTATAATTGTAGAAGAATGTATTTCTCCACTTAGTTTTTCCAGTGTTTTCCTCATGTATAATGAAGTGCTCTGGTTAGGTGCATAAATGTTTATGATTGTTATTTCTTCTTCAAAGACTACCCCTTTCACTAATCTATAGTGTCCATCTTTGTCTCTTACAATAGTTTTGCATTTAAAGTCTATTTTGTCTGATATTAATATAGCTACTCTCATCCTTTTTGGGTTATTGTTTGCTTGCAAGATTGTTTTTCAGTCATTCACTTTCAGTCTCCTTGAATCTCTGGGTCTAAAGTGGGTTTCTTGTAGACAACATATAGATGGATTACATTTCCTAAACCATTCTGCCAGTCTGTGTCTCTTGAATGGTGAATTTAACCCATTAACATTCAGTGTTATTACTCTCAAGGAATTACTTATATTAACCATATTTTCTTTGGATTTATGTATGTCACACGTTGTTTCTATTTCTCTTTCTGTCTTTATAGTTGTTCTTACACTGTCCTCCAACTTTCTGTCTCCTGTTTGTTTGTTTTTTCCCATTCAACCTGCAGAACTCCCTTTATTATTTCTTGAAGGGCAGGTTTCTTATTGGCATGCTTCTTAATTTCTGTTTAACTGTGAATATTTTGAGCTCTCCATAATTTTTGAATGCCAGCTTGCCGGATAGAGAATCCTTGGCTGGAATATTTTTTCTTTTTGCATTTTAACTGTGTCATACCAGTGCCTTCTTGCCTCCATTGTTTCTAATAAGAAATCAGCGCTTAATCTTACTAAGCTTCCCTTGTATGTGATGGTTCTCTTTTCGCTTGCTGCTTTCAGTATTTCCTCTTTGTCTTGAGCATTGGACAGTTTGACGAGAATATGTCTTGGTGTAGACCTGTTGTGATTTATAGTGTTTGGGGTACAATGTATTTCCTGGACTTGTTGATCCATCTTCCTCAATAGGGTTTGGAAATTTTCAGCCACTATTTCCTCCAACACTTCTTCTGTCCCCTTTCCCTACTCTTTTCCATCTGGGATGTCTATAATGTGTGTGTTTGAGCATTTTGTGTTGTCCTTCAAATCCCTGAGACCCTGCTGGATTTTTTTTATCTTTTTATCTATCTGTTTTACTATCTGTTTGATTTCAGATGTACTGTCTTCCACATCACTAATTCTTTCTTCCACCTGTTAAAATCTACTGTTATGTGCTTCCAGTGTCTTTTTGATTTCTTGGATTGTGCCATTCATCACCATCTGTTATCTTTTTATGTATGATTATAATTTCTTCAGTATATTCTCCAATTGTCTTCTTAATATACCTAATCTCTTATTTCACTTCATTAAGTTGGTCCATAATATTTGTTTGGAAAGCTTTGATTAGTTGTTCAGTGTTCTGCACCTTTCCTGGTTTTTAGTTTGTTCATTGGACTGGGTCATGTCTTCCTGTTTCTTGGAATAGTTTGTAATTTTTTGTTGCCCTCTAGTCATGTTTTTATCTTGATGAGTTTATTCAGGTGATTAGCTTCTCTCTTTACTCTAAGGGTTTTATTTATTGCTGTTTTTTTGTGTGTGTTAAGTTTTCTCTTTGACACTTTTTTCTCCTCATTCTATTCCATTGCTGTTGTCTATGATCCCTTGGAGGAAAAAATTAAGGCCAGAAATAGTGAAAGCAGTAAGAAAAGTAAAACAATAATATAATAATAATAGTAATTGTTAGAAGAAGAACCATTTAAGACCTTTAAAATGAATATTGAACTCATGTAAACAGTGTAGAGTAATAGGAAAAGAAAAGTTGGGTACCAACAATTAAATGGGAAACCAAATAGAGAAAAATATATAAACTGATTTAAAAGGCCATTATGATGAGGAGAGAGGGAAAGAGATGAGAAAAGATTAAGAAAGAAAAAGTTAATAAAAGAAAGAAAACAGGATAGATGAGGTAGAAAGAAATACCAGAAAAACTGGGGACTAAACAAAGACAGGTGGAATGTGAGAACAATAACAGAAAGCAGAAGACAGAATGATGATGAAAGGAAAAGAGATAGCCTTGGTATACAAAATTGGTGAAAAAAGGGGAAATCAAGAAAGAGGAAGCATAGTAACCAAGAATCAAGTTAGCAGCACCTTGAGGAAATTATCTCTTCATCCAGTTCCCTCCTACTCTGCCTTGAAACCTCCTACTCTGTGGGTTTCCAAAACAGCTCACCTGGGCTGGATCTTGCCCCCACTTGGTTGTTTTTGTGAAAGAGATCTGCCTAGGTTCCTTTGAAAAAAACATTTAGACCAGATTAAAGGAAAGAAATAGGAAAACAAAAAGTATAATAGAAATGGTATTAGTAAAAAGCAGGAGAGCAAATGTACAAAACTTAGGAAATTGGAAAATTAACACAAGTAAGAAACACAAAGGAATAAGATTAGGTTAGTGGAATTGAATAAATGAAACAAGAAAAAGAGTAGTGAAAGAAACATGGAATGAATTAAAATGCTGAAATGGTGAGAATAGGGGAAAGGAAAACAGAGAAAAGAGAACAAAAAAAAAAAATAGAAAGTATACTGAGAAAAAAGAGAGGGGGAGAAATACAAACCAGAAAAATTGGAGAACAAATAAAAGAGGTGCATTGAAAGAACTACAACAGAAAACAAAAGATATAAAGATGAGGGAGTGAAAAGAAATAATGTAAGTAGAAGAGATCAGTAAACAAAAGAATAAAAGAAAGAAAAAGCAAAAATAAATAAGCAGAGAAAGAAAGGGAGAGAATGCAGAACAGGCAAAACAAACAAACAAACAAACAAACAAACAACACAAGACATCAGCAACTACTTTTTTTTTTTTTTTAAGAAAAAACAAACAAACAAACCCCTAAGGATATTCTCAGGCTGCTGGTTTTCCTCAATCACTCACCCTGCAACTTGCCCTCTACAGGTTTTAAACAGGGTTTTAGTGAGTAAAGTAAGGGAAATAAAAGAAAATGAACTTTTTTTTTTTTTAAATAAGAGATCCAAGAAAAGCTAATACAAAGAAAACATCTATATGTTACAGCTGCCTGTTAACCTGGTGGATCTCTTTTCAAGGAATAGTCAGGAATTGAACCAGGGACTTCAAGTATATTAGGCAGGAATTCTCCCACTCAGCTATTCTGGGTCCTTGGGTTGTTTGACCTTTCAGAAGGCTATCCACCCCTTTTCCCGTGGGCAGGTTAGATACCCTGCAGTCAGCTGGACTGGTGCTGATTGTCGCCTGTCTCTGTCTTCTCAGTGACCTAATTCCTCTCTTTACCTAGATGGCTGGGCATAACTGCCCCCCAAGACAATCCCCCTCCCCTCCCCCTGTTGAGTCAGGGTCCCTTCTGATATTCAAGGGAAGCCCAGCTGGTTAAATTCACTGCAAAAAAATCATTCTCTACTCTCCCAGACCTCTCTTAATCCCAAGGAATCTACCATCACACTCCTGTTGGAACAGGGGACTGGGTCTCCAGCTAGTCTGCCCACCCTGAGGGCTGGGTATGTGTACCCCTTCCAGTCTCTGAGGTAAGCAAACCCCAATTATTTCTGGCTTCACTATCTGTCCAGTACCCTCCTAGATGGCTCAGAGCACTTCCTGTGGAGGTAGACGTCTGTTCTTCTCTCAGTTAGAAACAATTTGCTTAAGTTCACTTAATATCCTGGGGATGAGGGATGGGAGCCCTTCCTGGCAGCCAGGAGGTTTAATAACTCATAATTACTTGTTTTGGCTCCTTAGTGTCTTTGACCCTCTTTCTTCTGGGAGTTGGTATGCAGTGTCCTGGTTTTCTGTGGCCCAAAGCAGGTCCCCATGGCAGTCTCTGGCTTTTTCTTTGTTGTTTTAGTGAGAGCTAAGATCTATATGTCTAACACATCTGCCATGTTCCCACTATCTTAGTTATTGAATGTTGTGCTAGAAATTCTAGCTAGATCAATTAAGCAATATAAAGAAACAAAGTCAACAAATAAGAAAGCAAGAAGTAAAACTTTTGTTATTTGCAGATGATCGATCCTATACCAGGAAAATCCCAAAAAAATCCACAAAAAGTTACTAGAAATAATAGACAAATTCAGCAATTTGTGGTATTCAAAATTATTACACAGAAGTCAGTAGTGTTTCTATACCCTACTGATAAGCAATCTGAGAGGATTTCAGAAAAAAAATTCCATTTATAATAGCGACTAAAAACAAATATTTAGGAATTAAGTTAACCAAGGACATAAAAGAAGAGTATCCAGAAATTTACAAAACATTGCTAAAGGAAACCAAAAAAGACCTAAATAAATGGAAGGACAATCTGTGTTCATGGACTGGAAGAATAAGTATATTTAAGTTGTCAATTTTACCCAGATTGTTTTACAGATTCAATGCAATATCAATAAAAATTCCAACAGCCTTTTTTTTTTTTTTTCAAAAATGGAAAAGCCACTACCAAATTTATTTGGAAGAGTCTGGGTCCCTGAATAGCCAAGTATATCATAAGAAAGAAGAATGAAGTTGGAGGACACTCACTTCCTGTCTAAATCAGATTGCTTAGTTAGAGGGGTAAAAACAGCATGGTACTGGCATAAAGACAGATTGATCAGTGGAACTGAATGGAGCACTCAGAAGTAGTCCTTCACATCTAAGGTCAAGTAATTTTTGACACAGCTTTCAAGCCCACCCAGCTGGGCCAGAAAAATCTATTCAACAATTGGTACTGGGAAAACTGGATATCTATATTCAAAAGAAAGAAAGATGTCCCCTATCTCACACCTTACACAAAAAGTAACCCTAAATGGATCAAGGTACTAAATACAAAAGTCATCAGCATAAAACTCCTAGAAGACAATGTAGGAAAACATCTTCAAGTTCTTGTTGTAAATGGTAATTTGTAAACCTTACATCCACAGCATGAGCAATGAAAGGAAATATAGATAAATGGTATCTCTTCAAAATTAAACACTTTTCTTCTTCAAAAGACTTTGTCAAGAATGTGAAAAGGCAGCCTACTCAATGGGAGAAAAGTATTCCATAAGAGTTTGATATTCATGTTATATATAGTGATCACACACTCAACAATAAAGGACAATCAACCCAATTTAAAAATGGGCAAAATACTTGAATAGACATTTCTCCAAAGAGGAAATACAACAAATGACCAAAAAAGCATATGAAAAATGTTCAACATCACTAACTGTAAGGAAAATGCAGATTAAAACTACAATATACAACTCTACTCTTTAATTCTTATTAGGCAGAATACAATTGAATAATAAAAAGACATATCAATAATGTACTTTCAAAATATAAAGAGGTATGGGGAAGCGGCTGTGTCTCAATCAGTAGGGCTCCCGTTTACCATATGGGAGGTCCCGGGTTCGGTTCCCGGGGCCTCCTGGTGAAGGCAAGCCCGCCCGCACGGCGTGGTTAGCTGACCCAGCGAGCACAAGCAGCAAGGGGGGGATAAATGAATAAATAAATAAAATCTTTAATATATATATATATATATATATATATATATATATATAAAGAGGTAGAGTGCAGCCAGAGTAGATTTAGCATAATTAAAGGCCCTAAGTATTTTGGAACAGTAAATGATCATTGACCTCAACTTAAAGTCATCAGCTGCATTAATCCTTAATATGAGAGTCAGCCTGGCCTTTGAAGCTTTGAAGCCAGGCATTGACTTCTGCTCTCTACCTATGAAAGTCCTAAATTGTACCTCCTTCCAATAGTAGACTGTTTCATGTGCCTTGAAAATCTGTTGTTTATTGTAGCCACCTTCATCAATTATCTTAGCTAGATTTTCTGGATAACTTGCTGCAACTTCTACACAAGCACTTGCTGCCTCACCTTACACTGTACATTATAAAGATGGCTTATTTTCTTA
This sequence comes from Tolypeutes matacus, assembly GCA_026826555.1. Lineage (NCBI taxonomy): Eukaryota > Metazoa > Chordata > Mammalia > Cingulata > Chlamyphoridae > Tolypeutes > Tolypeutes matacus. The sequence continues at coordinate 2,228,170 of JAKSZT010031697.1, forward strand.
AACAAGAACCAACTTATGCTAATGTCAAACTTTTCTTCTGCAACTTCCTCAATTCTCTCAGCCTTTATGGAGTAACAGTCTTGCCTCTGTTTCAGGCCTTGATTTAAAAGAATGTTGTGGCTGGTCTTAACTTCTATCCAGACCACTTAAGCTTTCTCCATATCATCAGTAAAGCAAATTTGCTTTCTTATATTTTGTGTGTTCACTGGAGTAACACTTTTCATTTCCTTCAAGAATTTTCCTATGTATTCACAAACATGGGTAACTATTTGTCACAAGAAACATACCTATCAGCCTTTCTTGGCTTTCAACATGCCTTCCTCACTAAACTTAACCATTTCTATTTTTTTAATATAAAGTGAGAGATTTGTTACTCTACCTTTCTCTTGAGCAAGCCATTGTAGTCTTATTAACTGGCCAAATTCCAATATTGTTGTGTCTCCTGTAATAAGGAGACTTGAAAAGAGGGAGAGAGAAGTGGGAATGTCCAGTTGTTGGAGCAGTCAGAACACACGACATTTATGGATAAAGTTCCTATGTGTGAAGTTAGTGGTGTACCAAAACAATTACAATAGTAACATCAAAGACTACTGATCACATATCATCATAAGAGATATATTAATAACAATTTTTTTTTGAAATAATGTGATTATTATCAAAATGTGACAGAGAAACTGAGAACATACTGTTGGAAAAGTGATGCTGATAAACTTGCTTGACATAAGGTGGCCACAAACCTTCAATTTGTAAAAGACTACAATATCTGCAAAGCCCAATAATGTGAAGTGCAATAAAATAAATATACCTTGTATTGTAGAACAAGTAGGGGCAAGTATGTTGTTCCTGTGTTCAACAACAGATTTGTGACTTATGCATGTAGAAATGTTCTTCTGAATTACTGTTTTCATTTTCACCAGCTTTACAATATGCAATGACTCTGTCATTGTTGCCAAAATTTAGGGGATAAAATAAAAAATATGCTAGTAGGTATAGAACATTAGAATTTAAAGGGATCTTAAAGACAGTGTATATCAGACTTCTCATTTTATAAATGTGGAAATTTACAGCTAATAGAAGGGAAGTGACATGGTAGAGAGTCATTGATAGTTATTGGAAGTGTTTGAATTAGCATATAGCTATGATAACTCTTTTTTGTCTCTCTGTCTATTAACTCAAAGGTGTCAATTTTCCAAAAATATATTTGTCAGTGAGTCTGGAACTATAAAGACATCTTCTTCAGGCAAACCCATTATAAATGGTTCATGAGTCCATGATGGTGTCACAGCAAATGATTTGTGATATTAGTCAGCTTATTATGCATTGTTACTTTTTTTTGTATTTTATAAAGATTATATTCAACCCTTTCTTATAATATAATTCAAATAGGAACTGTTGTACATACCTTGCATGTTGGAATGAATAGATATGCTTGTTGATCTTAAAATATTCTCTCTGACACCTCATTCTGCATACCTTATCTAATTTAGTTCTCTCATATAACTAGTATGTGACATATATAGTGTTTATACCCAGTTCAATTTAGTAGAAAGAATCAATGCTGTATGCTTCACCATGCAAATGGATTTTCATGTTTTAAATATTGTCCTGGAAACATTTATATTGTTTTTTTGTATTTATTAATTATTGTTTTTAAACATTAACTTTTAAATGTGACTACTAAAAATGATAATGTATGAAAATTTTTAAAAATCCTTTTTTATTTTTAGTCTACCTGAGAAGATTATTTTGTACAAATTATACTTACAATTGTAGTCCTCCACACATTTGAAAAATAAAGATAAATCATCATTAAGTTTTTTTTTTATAGTGGGTAAAATCATATTTTTCACAAGACAAACCAATATTTGTAAAATATAGATATATATGCGTATATGTGCATTTGCTTACATAAATGTTATTTTTTTCATATATATTTTAAAAGATGCTTAGATTGCATGAATGTTACACAAAAATTACAGGGATTCCCATGATCTCCACCTCCCCTACCTCCCATAACATCTCACATAAACATCTTTCATTAGTGTAACAAATTTGACAAATATGGTTGATTTTGTACTATACAAACATTTTTTTTTGTTTTGGAAAAAAAATTAGTCGATCTTCATCCCTAGTTTTTATTCAGAAATACTTGGTAACCATGTAAAAAGAAATTGCTTTTCAAAAATTATCAATGCTTTTAAAGGTTGAATCCTCCTTTTAAAACTTGGTCATTAATCGACTATGGAAATGCAATGGTATATACTGTTAGTACACTCTTTCTGTGTTTTGAAGCCCTGTAAAATGAGCAAAGCAAAATTATTTTACCTTTAATAAAACTGTGTTGCCAAGAAAACCACAAGCAGTTTTGGGCATATTATATAGGAAAATGTTAGAATGGAATTAGAGAAATTTCAGACTAATTCACCTAAAAGTTAAAGGTGATTCAACTGGTGTCTTTAGCTTGAAAAATATTGTCAAGATGAACTTTAGTGATGTTACCAAAGTTTAGGGAAAGGAACTGAGTTGGAATTCAAAAACCTTGAATATTTTTTAAATTATTATATTTTTTAAAAGGAGCTTTAGATTATATAAATGTTACATAAAAAAACAAAAGCCTTGAATATTGATTCAGTTGTGCTGCTGCCTCACAGAGTGGTCTTGGGCATGTCTCTTCACTTGTTTGGATCTACCTCTCAGGTAAAAGTTTGAAGATGAAGAATCCAAGGATTCTTTTTATATATAAAAATCTGTGCCTACTGAATTATGAATCTTATTTTGAGAATAAGAATAAAGAACTGATTGTCAAAGAAAACTTACAGAATTGATTTTACTATGGCCTTATTTTAGGTAGTATATAATAGTTTCTAAAGTAGCGGAAATAAAGTGATTCATTCACTCAACAAATATTTGAGTGCCTACTATATGCAAGATACTATACTAGGGGACAGGGGACAAGATGGTGATAGTGTAGGAGGGCACACACTGCAAGCTCCCAGAGCAAGGCAGATTGTGGACAGGGACCTGCCCGGGGGTCTGTGCTGTGCACGTGTGGAATGAGAAGCTTGGGACATCTATCTGAGTGGATCAACGGTGTGGACAGAATCGTAGAGATTTGTGAGTTTTAAGGCTGCCGGTGGTGGTTGGCACAGACGCCTGAGCCCCGCGGTTAGGGAGCAAAAATAAAATAAAATAAAACGGCCACTTGGAGCCACGAGCAGGGAGAGAAAGTTTTATTTTCTGGGGATATGGCTGCCTGGCACTCCTTGGAACTTGTGTGAACAGAACAAATGAGTTAATCGGCACCCGGTGAACTGGAGGGGGAATTCTGGTTGGGGGATGGAGCTGATTTCCCTAGCAGCCCAGGGATAAGACCTGGGCCGCTGCGGAGCCAGGAAGAAGGGACACTCCCCAAAAGAGAGAGGGCTCTGTTGGAGGACAGGGAAGGGTATTTTTTATTTTTAGACATTGATCTAGCTGCCTGAACCGCCCCATAGCATTGGGGAGCAGATAAGCCAACCTGAAGCAGCATCAGGCTGAAAGCAGACGCGAATCTGCACTCAAACTGATTTACTTAGCAACCCAGTGATGCTGGTGCTCAGCTCCAGAAGGGGCAGAATTGGCCATCTTTAGCACTCTGCACGGCCTAACATCAGAGCTACAGCTACCCTGGGGAGTCCAGGAAGTGGGACATGCTTGATTAATTTCCACGGGCCCAGCTAGGATCCTTCCATAAGGGGGTTGGTCTAGAGGAGGAATTATTTTGGGTCCTGTATTTCGTTAAAAAAAAATAAAAATTAAAAAAAAAAAGTGAGAAGGTCACTTCAATAAATGAAAAATAAATTCTTTTTAATTTAGTTTAATAGCTAAAAGCTGCTTCAGGACCTGCATATAGAACCCTGCAGGGAAATTGACTGATAAACACAAGTAGGCAGAGAGGAACCACGTGGACCTTAGGGAATCATTGACCCCCCCTTAGCTCTGTTTGACTGCTTACCTGTGTGGATCTTTGGTTTCTCTCTGTTTCTTTCTGGTCTCTTGCTTTCTTTTCTCTTTCCTGCCCCTTCATTTTTTCTTCCATTTTTAAAAAAAATTAGGTGCTGCTAGCTTGTCGCTTCTTTACTGTGCTTCTTTTTCAGTAATTTCCCACTCGCTGTCTATATTGATTCTGTATTACAAACTATCGCTTATCCTTCCTGCATCATTCTGCCTTCAGTTTTCTGTTGTGGCTCTTAGATATAACATTTTTTCATAGGCCCACAACTTAAGGGTGTCAAATTCTATTCAATTTATTTTGTTTTCTTCTTTTTTTATTAGTATTAACTTTTTCCTTTCAGATTTTTCTTTACTATTTCTCTCCCTCCTCATAATTCTAGCCTACTAAATCACTATATATGTATTCCTCCAGTTGTTTTCCCAGTCTATTGTAGGAACTTCATTTATTTTCCCTAGTACTCTACACTGCCTACACAAGTTAAATATTCATCTCATTAAGTCTCATTTTGTCCCTCTTCTAACTTTTATCAATATTACTATTATCCTTCTGCCTTCCTTACATCTTTTGATTCCTCTGGCCCTAACCTTTTGCCTTCAAGGGAACATAGAAAGATGTAAGGAAATAAAGTAAGAAGAAAAACTGCCAAAGACAAAACTTAACTCACACGCAGAACCAACAGCTAAATAAAACACTAGAGCATAGAGTAAAGCTAATCAACTGAACAAACCCATCAAGATAATATGATGACCAGAGGGCAACAAAAAAATACAAATGACTCTGAGAAACAAGAAAACATTGACCAGTCCAATAAACAAAATAAAAACCAGAAAGCAATGCAGAACATCGAACAACTAATCAAAGTTATCCAAACAAATATCATGGACCAACTTAAAGAGCTGAAGGAAGAGATTAAGGATATAAAGAAGACACTGGGAAAACATACTGAAGAAATAGCAAACATGCCTAAAAAGGTAATGGATATGATGGCGAACAAAGGCACAAGTCAAGAAATGAAAAAGACGCTGGACTCACATGGAAGCAGATTGAAACAGGCAGAGGAAAGAATTAGTGATATGGAAGACAATACAGTTGATATCAAAGAGATTGTAGAAAAGATAGACAAAAAGATAGAAAAAATCCAGTATGGTAACAGGGAATTAACCGATAATGCAAGACGGACAAACATACACATTATGGGCATCCCAGAAGGAGAAGTGAAGGGAAAGGGAACAGAAGGAGTGTTGAAGGAAGTTATGGCTGAAAACTACCCAACTCTATTGAGAGAGATGGATGTGCAGATCCAGGAAGTACAGCGCACCCCAAATAGTATAAATCCCAATAGGCCAACAACAAGACATATACTTGTCAAATTGTTCAATGCTCAAGACAAAGAGAAAACACTTCAGGGCAGCAAGAGAAAAGAGAACCATCACATACAAGGGAAGCACAAGAAGATTAAGTGCTGATTTCTCAGCTGAAACCATGGAGGCAAGAAGACAGTGGTATGACATAGTCAAAACACTAAAAGAAAAAAACTTCCAGCCACGAATTATCTATCCAGCAAAACTGGCATTCAAAAATGATGGAGAGTTCAAAATATTCACAGATAAACAGCAATTAAGAGAGTATGTCAAGAAGAAACCAGCACTTCAAGAAATACTAAGGGAATCTCTACAAGTTGAAAGGAAACAACAAAGGAGAGAGAGTTGGAGGAGAGTTTAAAAACAACTGAAAACTCAAAAAGAGAAACAAAACAACATATGACATACATTAACCCAAAGAAAAAATGACTGAAGTAAGAAATTCGTTACGAGTAATAACACTGAATATTAATGGATTAAATTCACCAATCAAAAGACACAGATTGGCAGAATGGATAAGAAAATATGATCCATCTATATGCTGTCTACAAAAAACCCACCTTCGGCCCAGGGATTCAAGGAGGCTGAAAATGAATGGCTGTAAAACCATCTTACAAGCTAACAATAGCCAAAAAAGGGCAGGAGTACCTATTCTAATATCAGACAAAATAGACTTTAAATGCAAAACTATTGTAAGAGACAAAGATGGACACTACATATTAGTAAAAGGAGTAATCTCTCAAGAAGAGAGAACAATCATCAACATTTATGCACCTAATCGCGGTGCCTCAAAATACATGCGGCAAACTCTGGAAAAATTAAGAGGAGAAATAAATTCCTTTACAATTATAGCAGGGAACTTCAACACAATACTATCATCATTAGACAGAACATCTGGACAGAGAATCAATAAAGAAACTAAGGCACACAACAACACATTACAAGATTTGGACTTAACAGACATATACAGAATACTACACTCAAATACAGCGGGATTAACATTCTTCTCGAGTGCACATGGAACATACTTCAAAATAGACCATATGCTAGGCCACATAACAACACTCAATGAATTCAGAAAGATTGAGATTATACAAAGTAATTTCTCTGACCACAATGGAATGAACTTGGAAATCAATAAGGGCCAGAGAAACAGGTTAGGCACAAGGATATGGAAGTTAAACAACACACTCTTAGACAAACAGTGGGTCAAAGAGGAAATTTCAAAAGAAATCAGTAACTACCTTGAAACTAATGAAAATGACAACACAACATATCAAAACCTATGGGATGCAGCGAAAGCAGTCCTTAGATGGAAGTTCATAGCCATAAATTCATATATAAAAAAAGAAGAAAGAGCTAAAATTGAAGATCTAACTGCACACTTGGAGGAATTGGAAAAACAACAACAAACTAAACCTAAAGGAAGTAGAAAGCAGGAAATAACAAAGATTAGAGCAGAATTAAATGAAATAGAGAATAAGAAAGCATTGGAAAATATAAACAAAACCAAAGACAGTTCTTTGAGAATATCAACAAAATTGACAAAACCTTAGCCAGACTAACAAAGAAAAAGAGAAAACAGATGCAAATACATAAAAAAAGGAATGAGCAAGTTGATATCACTACTGACCCCACAGAAATAAAGAGTATCATAAGAGGATACTTTGAAATATTATATGCCAACAAGAATGACAATTTAGAGGAAATGGACAAGTTTCTAGAAACCCACAAACAGCCGACATTGATGAAAGAAGAAATAGATGAACTCAACAGCCCAATTACAAGTAAAGAGATAGACTCAGTCATTAAAAACCTCCCAACTAAGAAGAGTCCAGGACCAGATGTCTTCACAGCTAAATTCTACCAAACATTCCAGAAAGAGCTAACACCAGTTGTACTTAAGCTCTTCCAAAAAATAGAAGTAGAAGGAATATTACCTAACTCATTCTATGATGCCAACATTACCCTAATACCAAAACCAAATAAAGATACCACAAGAAAGGAAAATTACAGACCAATTTCTCTAATGAACCTAGATGCTAAAATCCTTAACAAAATACTTGCTAATCGCATTCAACAACATATCAAAAGGATTATACACCATGACCAAGTGGGTTTCATCCCAGGTATGCAAGGATGGTACAAAATAAGAAAATCAATCAATGTAATACACCACATAAACAAACTGAAAGAAAATAATCACATGATCATCTCTATAGATGCAGAAAAAGCATTAGAAAAAATAGAGCACTCTTTCCTCATAAAAACACTACAAAAGATAGGAATAGATGGAAACTTTCTGAAAATGATAAAGCGTATATATGAAAAACCCAAAGCTAACATCATTTTCAATGGTAAAATCCTAAAAGCCTTCCCTCTGAGATCGGGAACAAGACAAGGATGCCCACTATCACCACTCCTATTTAACATTGTCTTAGAAGTACTTGCATGAGCACTGAGACAAGAAAAGGACATAAAAGGCATCCAGATTGGAAAAGAAGAAGAAAAATTTCATTATTTGCAGATGACATGATCCTATACATAGAAAGCCCTGAGAAATCTACAAGAAGGCTTCTAGCACTTATAAAGGAGTTCAGTAATGTTGCAGGCTATAAGATCAACTCTCAAAAATTAGTAGCATTTCTGGACACCAATAACCAGCAAACAGGAGGAAATCAGGAAAAAAATACCATTTACAATAGTAAATAAAAGAATCAAATACCTAGGAATAAATTTAACTAAAGATGTAAAGGACTTATATACAGAAATCTACACAACACTGTTAATGGAAATCAAAAAAGACTTAAATAAATGGAAAATTATTCCCTGTTCATGGATGGGAAGACTAAACATCTTCAAGATGTCTATCCTACCCAAACTAATCTACAGATTTAATGCAATCCCAATAAAAGTCAACACTATATTCTTCAAGGAACTGGAAAAACTAACCACAAAATATATTTGGAGAGGCAAGAGGCCCCGAATTGACAAAGACATATTGAAAAAGAAAAAATGAAGTTGGAGGTATCACATTACCTGACTTTAAAACATACTACAAAGCTACAGTGATCAAAAATGCGTGGTATTGGCACAAGGATAGACCTACTGACCAATGGAAATGAATTGAGAGCTCTGATATAGATCCTCGCATATACTGTCATCTGATATTTGACAAGGCCACGAAGCCCACTCAGTTGGGAGAGAGTGGCCTCTTTAACAAGTGGTGCTTGGAGAACTGGATATCCATATCCAAAAGAATGAGAGAATACCATCTCACACCTTATATAAAAATCAACTCAAGATGGATCAAAGATCTAAATATAAGAGGCAAAACGTTAAAAACCTTGGAAGATAATGTAAGGAAGCATCTACAGGACCTTGTAATAGAAAATGGTTTCATGAACTTCACAGCCAAAGCATGAGCAGCAAGAGAAAAAAATTGATAAATGGGATCTCCTCAAAATTAAAAACTTCTGCACATCTAAGGATGTTATTAAGAAAATAAAACGGCAGTCTACCCTATGGGAAAAAATATTCGGCATCCATATATCTGATAGGAGCCTAATATCCTGCATATATAAAGAAATCCTACACCTCGAAAATAAAAGGACAAACAACCCATATAAAAAATGGGCAAGTGACCTGAAAAGACACTTCTCCAAGGAAGAATTACAAATTGCTAAAAAGCACATGAAAAAATGCTCATCATCACTTGCTATCAGGGAAATGCAAATCAAAACTACAATGAGATACCATCTTACACCCATCAGAATGACAGCTATTAAAAAAGAGGAGACACTAAATGTTGGAGAGGATGTGGAGAATAGGAACCCTCATCCACTGCTGGTGGGACTGCGGTATGTTCCAGGCACTGTGAGGACAGTTTGGCGTTTCCTCAGAAAACTAGCAATAGATTGTCTGTATGATCCAGCAATTCCACTGCTGGGTATATACCCAGAAGAACTGAAAACAAAAATACAAACAGATATATGCACACCAATGTTCATAGCGGCATTGTTCACCATTGCCAAAATTTGGAATCAGCCCCGGTGCCCATCAACAGAAGAATGGATAAGCAAAATGTGGTACATACATACAATGGAATATTACTCAGCTGTAAGAAGGAACAAAGTGCTAACACATGGAATAACGTGGATGAATCTTGAAGACCTTATGTTGAGTGAAGCAAGCCAGGTACTGAAGAATGAACAGTATATAACCTCACTGATCTGAATGAGGAAAGTGAGCAGTCTCTGAGAACCATTGCCTGAAAAATAGGTTAACAAAGGAAGGTAAGAGAAGAGCAGGCTTTGAGCCATCACCCATATGGACATAATCTATGGTAAAGGGATAGAGTGTGGTTGCATGTTGGGGGATGGGGCAGATGAGTGGTGGTGTTCCTGGGTTTGGTGGTGCAGAACTGGGGTTGGGTGTATTAGGAAGGGCAGGTTCAAATCCCCAGGGCATGTAACTGTGAATCTTGAAATTTCATGGGTTGGGAGAGGGGTGTATCACGGGCCCTGGGGGGCTGGGAAGAAGGGAACAGTCAAGATCTAATAGGTTGTTTGGTGGTCATGGGGAAGGTTTTTCATTACCTTACAGTAATGGACACAGGATATGGTAAATATCATCAAAATTATTAAACTGTTTCATCTAAATTGTAAACTATACTGTAAATCTCTGACAATGTTTAGTTGCTATATTTTGCTATCTGCATAACATTAATAACAATGCTAACAACCAAAAAAAAAAGAAGTGGGGAAGTTAATATGGGGTGGGGAAGGGGGGGTGGTTTGGTATCTGGGAGTCTCCGGCACTCCATGTGTGACTTTGCTGTGACCTAAACCTTTTTTGAAAATTAAATGTAAAATTGGGAGACAGTGGGGATTGAGAGGAGGAAGGTGTCATGGCACACTAGACATCCGATAACACAGTGATAAAGGGAAGGAAAAAAGGAAAAAAGAAAAGAGAAAGGAAAAAAATGAATATATATATATATTTTAAAGGCATTTCTTTGCTTTTTTGCCCATTTTTTGAATGTCCCAATCCACTAATTATATTTTATTGTGTTTTGTTCTTTGTTTGATTATTTGTTTTTTTTCCTTCTCTCTCTCTCTTTTTTTTTTCCCCTGAGTTTCCTTATGTTTGTCTCTTGCATGTAAGCTTATCACACTTGTTTCTTTTTCCTAGTAAGTTTATTTGATTATTTTATGGACTAAATGTTCATGGAGGATTTGTATCACAGAAGGGTTACAATGGGTACTGCGGGGGATTATTGTGGGGGGTGTCTGGGGGGAGTTTCGTGGGGATTGGTTCATCCGAATATACGTGAAAGATATACAAAATCATTCAAAGGATCGGGAGATGGGGCATGGTCACGATGGGTGGATAATCACACAATAAATGAGGGAATCTGATTTCCTAGCCTGGAGAGCTCTGCTGCAGTCTCCAAGGGAGCAGCAATAGTCCTCTGAGTGTAGGGACAGTGCCTGTCAAAATAGGATGACCGTCTGATGTGTTTTTTTTAATTGATGACTACCCTTTTGAGTCTTTGCTCTTGTAAATGAGACTTAGCCTGCAGTTGTGGGGTGCCTAAGGGTTGCCACCTGAGACCTCCTTGTTGCTCAAATGTGGCCTCTCTCTAAGCCAAACTCAGCATATGATTGCATTACCTTCCCCCCAATGTGGGACTTGACTCCCAGGGATGAGCCTCCTTGGCAATGAGGGATTAATTCCAAGTGTCAACAGGCAACATAACTGGAAAAAGACCTTGAATAAAAGGGGGAAATGGTAAAGACAAATGAGTTCAAGTGGCTAAGAGACTTGAAAGAGAGTCGGGAGGTCATCCCAGAGGTAACTCTTACGCAAACCTCAGTAGGAGCTCATAGAACATCTAAGTGCCTATCACCCCACTCAGAGGGGTTCCCAAGAGCTCCGGAGACACCCTGGTCCTATATAAGGGGGGATAGCCCCAGAGACTGATGCCTTATCAGTGGGTTCTATTTTGGAATCTGTGCTCCTGAGAGTGACAGAATTAGACTCAAATCAGTCCTCCCTGCACATGGTTCACCAGTCCCTTCTATTCAAACCTATATGTGATGCTGGAGTTTTTAGGTATACTTTCAGAGACTGGAGCCTCCCGCCTACCTATGTGCCAGGTGTGCATGAAATCTAGGTGGAGATGCAACTCCTACCCTACAGCTCAATGGACTCATCCAAGTCACCTGGTGAGGAGACAACGATGGGCAATGGCCATCCCAGGGAATGAAGAGGGCCTGCATCTACAGGCAGTATCATCCCACCCACCATATCCATGGGATATAAGCCCTCTCTCACTTGGAGTTGGAGTGGACATCGCCATCCCAGTCCCCTCAGGATTGGGGGAAGAACTATGGACTAGAGTGGACTTGATGGTATTCTCTTGTTCACATATGGTGATTCTAGCAATGGACGAAATTATAACAATGAGGTGGAGCCAGTGGCCACTTGACACTTTTGGGTTAGGGAGGGGATGAGCAGTTGAAATACAGGGGCTTCTTTGGGAGTTGGAGTTTGTCCTGAGTACTGTTGTGGCAACGGATGTAGGCCATTTTAAATCAGCACACACCACTCAGAACTGAGTGGGAGAGAGTGTGGTCTACGGTGTGATCTGTGGTCTATGGTTGGTGGCAAGGCTCCAGGATGTGTAAGTTCATTGAGGGTGTTGGGCCACACTTCTGGGAGATGTTTGTGTGTGATGTGGTGGGAGGTGTGGGAGGTGGGCCACATGGGAATCCCAGTGTGTTCCATGTAATATTTTGGGTAATCTAAGCACCTCTTAAAATATATATGTATATATATATATATATATATATATATAAATGACATTTTTGTAAGCAAATACACATATATGCATATATATTTTTATATCATTTTGCAAATGTTTGTATGTATTGTGAGAATTTTTATTTTTAACTACAATAAAAATAAAAAAAAAGAGATTATTGAAGTTTATTTGTTTGGTTTTGACTTTGGTTTTATTATTATTATTATTATTATTATTATTATTATTGAATTAATAAAAAAGCTCCAAATTATTGATGTGATGGAAGCACAACTATGTGATTATACCAAATATCTTTGATTTTACACTTTGGTTGGATTTAAAGTTTATTTTTATGTATTGTTAAAATTGATTTGTTTAAAAGAAAAGTAGTATCTGGGGGAAGGGTGAGGAAGAATAGAATGTATACAATGTAGGGCATTTTTAGGGTATTACAATTGTCCACCATGAACTTGCTGTAATGGATATAAGCCACTTCAAATTTTGTGAAAAACTATAAAAGTATAAGATTAAAAATGTAAACCATAATGTAAACCACTGACCATGGTTAGTAGCAATGTTTCAATATTTGTACATCAATTGTATCAAATATTATTATTAAAGGAGAGGGGAAAGGGGAAAGGGCATTGGATATATGGGAATCGCTTGTATTCTCTATGTGACTTTTCTCTCTCCTAAAGCTCCTTTGAAGATAAAATAAAAACAATAAGACAGTGGGGGGAAATACTGAAAAAAAAACAACATTGGTGTACATGCAAAACAACAGATCCTATAGTGATGAAAGACACAATACCTATTAAAATTTTTTTTTATTATTTCAAATTGTTTCAATTTTTTATCTTTTGTTGGTTATTTTTTAAAATTATTATTTCATTTTCTTATTAATTTTATTTGGTTCTTTTGTTGATTTCATTATTGGAGCAGTTTTGAAATATAGAAGGTTCACAACAGTGGCAGGGGAGGATCACTGGTGTTGGGTGTAAATGATGTGGGGATGTATGGGAAGGGGTTCACCTGGGGCATGACTCTAAAACATATGAATATTTTCAAGTGTTCATGAGAAAATTTCTCAAAGGGTGGAGATCCACACAATAACCAAAAGAATATTGAATTTCCATCCTGGGGAGTTCTGCTACATTCTGTAATGGGACAGCAAAATTCCCCTGAATGAATGGGCAATATTTAGTGAAAGAAGACAGACCATTATACCAGGCCCTTGATATTGATGATTGTACTTATGAACCTTTTCTTGTGAAATTGAAATTTAGCCTAGTATTATGTACTGATAAGAGTTACCTCTTGAAAATGTCCTTGTTGTTCAAATGTGGTGTCTCTTTAAACCAAACTCAGCATATAAATGTAATACCTTCTTTGCTCCCCCAGCATGGGACATTATTCCCAAGGATGGCAGTCCATGGCACTGAGGGATTATTACAAAGCACCAACTAGCAATGGATCTGGAAAAAAGACCTTGACCAAAAGGTGGAAATGGTAAATACAGTTGAGTTTTTATGGCTAAGAGATTTCAAAGTGAATAGGGAGGTCATTCCAGAGGTTACTCTTATTTAAGTCTCAGCAGGATCTCATTGACTGCCATAGTAAATAATGCCTCAAATAACAGGACTCCTGAGGGCTTTAGAGGTATCTAGAAACTATAAGCAGGGCAGACAGCTCAGGAATTCAGCACCCTCTCATTGGAACTTACTTTGGAATTTATGCTTCCCAGAGTAACAGAGCTAGACTCATTTATAGATTCTCTACCCCTAGCTCTTCTGCTCCTTTTTTGAGCCCATAATTTGCAGTATACTTGATAAAGACTTGTCCCAGAGACTTAAATCTTTGGTCTTTCCCTTTGTCAGTTGGGCCCCGAATATCAACAGAGTTGCAACACCTATTCTCCAATTCATTGGACTCACCCAGGACAGCTAACAAGGAGATGATGATGGACAACATCCATCCAAAGGAAAAGAGAGTGTCTGTAACTAAAAGCAAAAGAGCTTTATCCATCTGCCCCATGAGATCTAAGCCATGCCTCAGTTAGAAGCACAGTGGGCATCACCATCCCCAAATCCTCAGAATTGGGGAAAGAACAATGGACTAAAGTACACATTATTATTCTACTTTAGAATTATTATTATTCTAGCAATAGAAGAATTCTTATCAATTATATAAAGGAAGTGTTCACCAGAGGTTCTGAGGGATGGGAGAAGTAAGAATAGTTGTAATATAGGGTGTTTTGCTAAGAAAAGTGCAAAGACCCAAGACACAAATCAAAGCTAGCAATTTATTTGATAATTGAAATGTAGATGATCCAACACTAATAAACAATTAAATGATCACAGTTATTGACTGCTCACAATATAATGCAATAGACCAATTAAATAGTGCAGAGGGAGAGGGAGAGGGAGAGGGAGAGGGAGAGGGAGAGGGAGAGG